>JARVGP010000472.1:0-44245 GCA_029876185.1 Mansonella ozzardi | reverse complement strand
CCAACTGTAACTTTCCTGCCTACGTGTATATTTAACTCTGATCCAACTGTAACTTTCCTGACTACGTGTATATTTAACTTTGATCCAAATGTAACTTTCCTGACTACGTGTATGTTTAACTCTGATCCAATTGTAACTTTCCTGTCTACGCGTATGTTTAACTCTGATCCAACTGTAACTTTCCTGTCTACGTGTATATTTAACTCTGATCTGTTAAAGTGAACTGTTAAATAAATTTTACCCTTTGGAATCAAAATGCCATCTCTTCAATTTATAATTCTGTCTCACTCAATCGCTTAAAAAGCAAAACAATATGTGTGTGTAAAAGTATTGAAAGTAAAAACATAAAAGACAACAGCAGAATGAATTTGGCAAGAGATGAGGCATATGTTAAGTACGACTCAAAACATTTGACAAACAAGCCTAAGGCATTGAGAAAAAAGCGACAAAGTTCCTTCTAGTTCAAGTAGCAATCGATAAGCTGAGCCCTTCTATCTCTCTGTCCATATGTATGTGTTATGTGTAAACTATTGTTTAACAGTTAGTGAAAAATGAAATAACTTTCGCTGTTAGCAAAAAAATTTCTATCCAATTTCCATCAATGATTTTCTCATCGAATTTTTTCAACATATCAATTTTTTGACATCATAGTTTAATGGCTATTACAAAGTAATAATAAGATTTTCTATAATTCTCTATACACATAGCAAATTAAGCATGAAAAAAAAGTCCAACACAACAGCTATGAATCATGCCTTAAATAATGAACTATTACTGTATAGCTTCTTTAAAACTTTATTTAAATGAACTACTGCTGTACAACTTTTTTAAAACTTTACTTAAAAGAACTACTACTGTACAACTTTTTTGAAATTTCACTTAAATGAACTACTATTGTACAACTTTTGGATGCATAAACAAAGGTTTTTTGGAATGGACTTTAAGTAATTTAATGAAATGTGACTCCCACTATATTCATTCTTTTTTAAATCGTTGCAGCAAGTGTTTCTGTAAAACAGTGATTCCCAA
This sequence comes from Mansonella ozzardi, assembly GCA_029876185.1. Taxonomy (NCBI): domain Eukaryota; kingdom Metazoa; phylum Nematoda; class Chromadorea; order Rhabditida; family Onchocercidae; genus Mansonella; species Mansonella ozzardi. Next base: position 43,216 of record JARVGP010000472.1, on the reverse strand, counting down.
CTTATGGCCCACAAGAACTAAAATATGGTGCGTAAGAACAGACTGTTTTCTTTTTTACTAATATATTAAAAGTTTCGATTAAAGTTTATTTTCAAACTGACAGAATTTTTCTCCCTTCCTACAAAATAAACTAAAATAGTCCTTGATTTAAAAAAAAAAAAAAAAAAAATTGAGAACTATTGTTTTAAAAGATTACAATGAACATAATGAATAACGCATATTTATTATGCATATAATGAATATTGAAGTCCATTCATTATTCACAATAAATTACTGAAAATTATTTAATGAAAGCTTATCCAGATTTCGCTTCTCGTTCCCTTATTCAAAAGTTTGCATGAGAAATCCAGAGAAAAGCATAACTCTAAGAATGCGCAATCCCGAAAGCCTGAATCCCGGAAGCAACCAACATATATCTAACAAAAAATCATACTAGCAATGATTTCCCTACTGTCCTTCAAGTAATGATCAGAATAAAAATAAATCGAATGTACGAAGCGTTCAATAGAATTCAACTGCACAATTATTTTTTCATTGGCAAAAAAAATATAAATATAAAAACAAAAAAATTAAAATAAATCATACAAATTTTTTTATATAAAACATACAAATAAATCTCTAATATGTGCGTATAATGCCACTTTATAAAACAGTAATCAAATTGAAAATGATGAGATAGCACCAAAGAAACATATGAGCTGGCGACTATGTTTGTTAGTAATTTGATTATATTTCTTCTAACTTTTCTGCTTTCTGCTATGTTTGGAATTACCTTTTAATTTTTCTTGCAAAACATACATATGGAAAAATAAATCTAAGCTTAAAATCAGATGATTTGAACTTTTGCTTGTACATATTTCCACATCTTCAAAATTCAAAAATTGTAAGAAATCTCCAAAATACACTCCTAACATTTTGGATGGAAATGTAAATTTGAAATCAGACTTTCAAGAATAGAGTTTTAAAACTCTTACCGGAAGAAATAGAGGAATGCTCAGAAACTTCCAGCAGAAAAGGCACACAAAATGATTAAATGAGATGCCAAAAAATTAAAACGCTCAGAATAAGAAAGATTAACCTGGAAAACATGCAGATAAAATCTTAAAACAAAAATATTTTTTTATGATGCATCTTTCAAAAGTCTATTAGCAGTATCTATGAAATTTATTTAGTACTGATTAAAATAAGTCTTCATGCGAATAATAGACAATGACTATTAACAAATAGCTTTAGTACATAATTTTTTTTAAATGGTAGTGTAACTGTTTTAATTTTTCTTTTCCAAGAATAATAAATGCTAAGACTTGATAAAGAAAACGTGGGATCAAAAATGAAAGTTCTGAAATTCAGTCTCAAAATAATTCTGACTAACGCAAATGTATAAAAATCACAAGCTTAATTTAATCAGAAAAAGTCTCGTTTTCTTACCTTAAATGAATTAAAATCAGTGGATAATTTACCAGCAAACAACTACTTTTAACAGAAATTTTATGTAATAAAATATAATTTGCAGAAGAAGGAGATTAACGATATAACACCTACATTCAATGCCTTTTAAAAACCGTAAACTTAAATCTCATGATCTCGATAGTGAAAAATCGCACTCTTTCTATGAAAAGATTTTTCCAAAACAAAATTAGTGAGTCGAGAACTTTAATACTTTAATCGATATTTCGTACACGTTTGCAGATCTCATCAGTAAAAGAAGAACATGTGCCATGGCCACCCAAATCACCAGTTTTCTCATTGCCTTCTCTAATTGCATCAAAACACGCCTGTAACAAACAGTAATTTTCAAGAATTTTATAATCCCCAAAACTATAGCTAATTATGATTAAGAGTAGAGCAATATATTAAACAATTCATTATTAAAAAAAGGTCATTTATTATGAAAGTTATCTCCAATCAAAATAAGTATGAATAGGAAGGTATGAACTCACTTTTTCTATCTTATTTGCATACGGTGTTAATCCCAGATAACGCAACATCATCACTGATGAAAGAAGTAATGCTGTAGGATTTGCTTTGTTCTGAAACAATTAAAAAATTTTAAAAACTTGATTTTTACAGAGATGTTTACATTAATTTGTTATTTATAATAACTTGAATTCTTTTTAACCTGTCCAGCAATATCCGGTGCAGTACCATGGACCGATTCGAAAACGGCAGCGTCCTCACCAATATTTCCGGAGGGAGTTACACCAAGACCACCAATCAAACCTGCGCACAAATCGGATAATATATCACCATACAAATTTGGCATTACTAATACATCATACTGACTTGGATCTTGAACCATCTAAAACACGGATTACTAGAAATTTTTGCATCCGAAATCTATACAAAACAAACAAATGCGAAGTGCTCCAAAAAGAAGATACTGGAAAGATTGAGCAACTAACATTCAAACAAACGGTATCCAAATATGCCACATTAAATTTTATGTCCGAGTAGTTTGCGGCTTGTTCACGACACATTTTCAGAAAAAGACCATCTGACATGCGCATTATATTTGCTTTGTGGACAGCAGTTACCATCTTTCGACCACTTATTCGTGCATATTCAAATGCATATTTAGCAATACGTCTTGAGGCATCTTCTGTTATCAACTTAATACTCTGAACAACACCATTTGTGACCTGAAAAGTTAAACTGATTACAACTTAATGAAATTAAAGTAACATAATACGAAAAACCTCTTAGCACGCGAGGCAAAATCCTTTATATCACAGATATATTATCTCAAATAATAAACACGAGTTCATATTTTGAGTAGTTAAATCGGAAAATATATATATATATATATATATATATATATATGTATATATAACGATCTAGAAATCTGATCTGCAAATGGAAATGTAAAATAAACATTATTTCCGAAGTTAGAGTTTCCAACAAGAAATAAGAAAGAAAGAGAGATGCACAGTGAAACAAAAAAGAGGAATTTAATTAAGCGATATAAAATATAATACCNTATATATAACGATCTAGAAATCTGATCTGCAAATGGAAATGTAAAATAAACATTATTTCCGAAGTTAGAGTTTCCAACAAGAAATAAGAAAGAAAGAGAGATGCACAGTGAAACAAAAAAGAGGAATTTAATTAAGCGATATAAAATATAATACCTCATGCTCGATTCCAGAATATTCGCCCTCAGTATTTTCTCTGATTGTTACAATGTCAACATTATCATATAGCGTTTTATGACCGGCCAAAGATTTGCAAGGGCGCACATTTGCATAAAGATTGAATTCCCTTCAATTGATCTTTACCATTACCTTTCTGATTCATTTAAATTTAAAACTGATCTCTTCAAATAACTCACTTCCTGACAGCAAGATTTAATGAACGATGTCCTTTGCCAATTGGTGTCGCAAGGGGACCTTTCAGGCCAACTTTGTTCACTCTCATTAGTTCGATACATCTGAAACATACTTTAAACACCAAAGTTCACCTGATATAATATTTTCAATGATCTTTATCCCTTTGCTCAACAAGAATAATATCTGGCCACTGAATCGCTATAAATCTGAGCTACAATTCAATCAAACAGAAATCTTTCCGATAAAATTCATCGATTTTTCCTAAATTTTCTTCTTCAAATTTTCTTTAAATTTTCCTTTTTTATCAAAACGAAAATTAACCTTGAAGGAATTCGAAAAATTCCGTCATCTCCTCTAACAGGCGTGACATCCACAGGATCCCATTCGATTGGTGCACTTGCAGCTTCAAAAATCTTCTGTACTGAAGCTGATATTTCAGGTCCGATGCCATCTCCTGAAATCACTAGTTAATAATTTTAATGCTAACAATATTAATTGGTCATGATATGTTAAGAAGTGAAGCGAAAATCTGCTTAGATTTACATTTCAAGTCAATTTGGAAACAATTTATACGTTCTTGATAAGAAGAAACATGCAAACTGTCTTTTAACTAACAAGTAATGAAATAACATAAAATAAGTGTACTTGTGTATTTGTGATGGACAAAGATATTAGCTTAAATTTATATTGTATAAAAATTATTTTTTCTAAAATCAAAAATCAGTTGAATTAGATGCAGAAAATGATTCTTAAATAAAAAAAAAAAAAACATGAGAAAATACCTGGAATTAAAGTAACTCGCCGTAAGCCATTTGTACTTGCTTTAGCTACATTTTTGGATGCAAAGATTGTAGCAACTTTTGTGCGACATCGTGCTATCATATTAAAAACGTAAAATTCTGCCTCTGACCTGAAATAAATGGGCATTAGTGATAAACAGAATTAATAAGTTTATTTAACGTGATAATATGACGTTGTGATAAGAAAAGTGATAAAAGTATATGGAATGTTTTCAAAAGAAAGATGCCAATCAATTCCTAGCCTCAATACCAGTTGAACTCTCAAAGCTCCCGTTTCTAATTGATCTATTGGAAGTTATCGATTGCATTGGTTCGAATCGATCAGCTAATCATGTCAACAAACCAAAATGAAGCGCTTGCGTGAAACGCTTAATATCAATGAATAACTAAACACAAATAGATATATGTAGATACAGACACATACAGACAGACAGACACACACACGCACAAACGGACACATAAACACAGACTCGGAACGAATTGATCCGCCCACCCATAGTTCTTATATATGCGTGCACGAATACCAAGGACACGAATCACGGGACGTGTTTCGTGATTATCTCATTTTTCGGCTACTTGAAAAGGATATGTACCGTGACTTCTCTTTTCTTCAGCTCTACCTGTTCTCATTTTAGAGAAAGAGAATAACTACTGGTGAAAGATTTAATATGACCTTTAAATTTTGATAAAACGCTTCTTATAGCGCAATCAGAATTCCATCTTTTGAACTTCCTTCAGAATTTCGTCTTCAGCATATAGTTCATTATCAAATTACGTGAATCCTGAAAAGATTCGATTGATGTTTTCAGATCTTAGCAAAATCAGATTAAGTAACAGAGATTTTGAAAAAATAAGATTAAATCAAATAAATTAGTATTCTGTTAAACTGGAAAATATCCATGTCTTATTTATTGTTTTATGAAAAAGAATAAATTAAACTTTGCAATTAACTATTTAGTTAGTGGTTGAGAGATTGTCAAAAAAGGTCTGAAGATCCCATATACTGATATAATAGTTTAGAATTATTAATGTTATCCTTTAATGTAGAAGTTGAAATTATTAATGAAATTAAAGTTTTTCGTTTTATTCATTATCGATAATTATTTTCAGGTTAAATGATTAGTCCACATACTGCTGAGAGCAGCAGTAGTACGGAAACAATAGAATTACGTTCCAGGAATGCTAATAAGAACAATGGAGAAAATAGAAATCGATGGGACAAAGCAATCAATGGCAATAAAGTTGATTTTAACATTTTCTTTTTTATTTTTTTATTTTAATTAATTTTTAGCTATACATTGTAATGAGTAGCTTATTTCAATTTCAGGTTGTTGTCGAGAAGAAATTAAGGCCTGGTGATAATTTGAACAAAATCGCCGTGCAATATTCCGTTTCGGTATTCATTACTGTTCGTTAATGGTGAACAAATATTTTCATTTTGCTAAAGTTTATTTTACTGATCAATCAAATAAACTGAAACAAAAATTCGTTTATAGCTCTCCGATTTGAAAAGGGTCAACAATATCGTTTCCGACCAGGATATTTATGCTATGCCATTAATCAAAATTCCAGTAAGCAAATTACGAAAAGAAGTGAATTTGGAAGATCAAAGTAATCATCTATTGTGTAATGATAATCGTAACGAACCTACAGCCGAGGATTTTGCTGATGATAGGTTAATAAAAGTTATTTTTTTAAAAGAATCTTGTATTGAGGATATCTATGTATGTTATTTCTCTCTTTCCTATTTTTTTATTCATATATTGCAGGCCTCTTTTGAGTAGCAATGATTTATCGGACAGAAGTGTAGAGGAATTGTTTGAGAAGACAGATGCATATATTGCTCAAATACGTGATAATTTATCAACTGAAAATAATACTATTCATTTCGTAGATGCAAGATCTCCAGATACTACTTTCAAGGTAATTATCAATCATTTTAGTGATTTTTATGGTAGTTGTATTCTGATAATTGTTTTGTTAAGCTTTCGTTTTTGCTAACATAGACTAATCAATTCATAGCTTCTATAACAGATAGCTTTCAAATCGTATCATGTCGGTGTTACGTCTTGAATTTTAATCTTGACATTAATACCATTAATTCTTTTTAAATTACTCAAATATCTATTAAAGTTCATTTCAGGGACTTTGGTACATTCTGCTGTTCGTCGTTTTCATTTTCATCTTTGTACCATTAATATTGACATTTTTGGAAGAAGAACGAAAGACTTCTCATGTTACCAAGAAGAGTTTTAAGAAAAGTTGATTCTGATACCATTAGTGACTGGAATAGTTTTCTAGCGTTATGGATGTAATGTGAGGCACGACTAATTATGTATGAATTCGTTGTATGAGTTGTGAATTTTCAGTCCTAGTTGAGTCATATATATATAAATTTATGAATTTGAAGGTTTTTTAAAAGGATTCCTTTGTTTGAAATATTTTTTTTTTTTTGATTTATTAATAATATATAACGTGAAGAATAATAATGTTTCCATTCAATGGTTGTGATTTTGTTTCAAAAATGTTCTAATCACTACACAGATGATTTTGGCAAGATTTGATATATTCTTCCAAGTCTTTTGCTATTTAGTATATTTATGAATTTATTTGATTCACTTCTGAGTCATTTTCTTAATAAAAATTGAAATATTAGTTTATCAATTGTATCATAAGACCGCTTCAGGTGCATAATTATCTGTCCTATCTTATATTATATTTATGTCCTAAATTCTGTATTCTACAGAAAATACATTTTAGACTAAAGCAACAGAAAAACGTAGATTGCAGCAAATACTTCTGTTTTACTTTGAGCAGATGTAGTTTTTAACAAATTGTTTCTTGGTGACCAAATTCTTATTTCGTTAAAATAGTTTAATTTTTTAGAAGACAGTATATCGAATTTGTCTCAAACGCCGTGACTTGTTGTTGGAATAGAATACTGAAAACAAACACGAGAAGGACAAGGAGCATCAGGCCTGTCGTGTGTTTTATAGCCTTCATTGTTCAAAGTTCTTCTTGCATTTCATTTCCTAAGGATTGCTATTCAAATAGCATATTTATAGCAGACGGAATAATTGTGAACAGCAAGTTGATTATTTTAATAGAATTAAATTATTTGGGAGACAATCTATTAGTATGCCTAGGATAGTGATTGAAATCTAACTGCGCAAGTGAGTTACATTTTGTTGATACACTGCATAGACATTGTAGAGATATGGGTAATTGCTTCTCCGTATCACCGCGTCAGTCATCTCATTCATCGGGTATTCACAATGAACATAATTCTCCGAAATTCCCTGCTGACCGCGACAGCATGGAACCGCTGAAAGAGGCAAACTGTAGCGAAGCGCTTAGTCCACGACGACAAGAAAATCATGGCTTACAAGGTCTTCAATCATGATAGAGTTTTTGAGTTACAAAAATTAAATGAAGTTAGAATTACTTGCCAAATGAATGATAAAAAAAATAAATTTTGGAAATTCCTCATCCCGCGTTTCTCAATTATTCTGCTTTCAGAACCGGCTCTCGGTAAAGAAGTCTTAGTTGCTTTGTATGCTTATGAATCACGAGCAGATGGCGATCTCAGTTTTAGAAAAGGCGATGTTATGTATTTGTTAGATCACAGGTCAGTTTATTTGTTTCACTGTACAGTAATTTTTTTTTGTTTTTTGGAGGCTTGGTTGATTTTTTTATAAGGATTATGGAAACAGTCTTTTACTGAAATCATAATTTCAGCAACTCAGATTGGTGGTATGTAAAACATTCAAAAGGAGGTACTGGATACGTTCCACGAAATTTTGTCGCAAGACAACAAACAGTAGAGAGTGAAGAGTTCGTTTTTGTACTATCCGATTTCTGACTTTTACACGGTTATTAGTCGCTTTAATTTCCTTTCTAGCATGATGGCACACTGAATTTAGGCAATTGCGACTACGGTTTTAGATATGCTAGGTTTTCACATGCCATTTTTTAAACGTAGCATTCATATGATTTAGTTATAAACTGTTTTTTTTCATGACTTTCATAGATGATTTTAATGTCTTTCAGGTGGTTCGCCGGTCGAATTGCGCGCAATCGAGCAGAAAGATTAGTTTTAGCAAGTAATCTTCCGAAAGGAACGTTCCTTATACGTGAGCGAGAAGCGGATACTCGAGAATACGCGCTCACGATTAGGGATTCAGACGATCAGCGTGGAGGTACTGTGAAACATTACAAAATCAAGCGGTTCGTATTCTTGCTTAGTTTGCTTGTCTTGTTAGAATATTATTGATTGTAGTACAAAGCTGTAGCACGATTGTGGAAGTCTTTTTCACAATTACTTCATTTCTCATTTTTTGCTATTTATTACTAAGCAGAGGTAGATCTTAAATTGTAAACAGTTTGTTATGAATTAGTCCAAAGACTTGAGTACCGTACGTTTGTATTATTGCATTCAGATTGGACGGCGATGCAGGTTTCTTTATTACAACGAGGCGAACTTTTGCAACTCTCAGAGATCTCGTCAGCTATTATTCAGGCAATCAATTTGATTTATATATCTTGTTTTATAGCGACATCGGCATTAATCATGATACATGTTACTTAATATTTATTCTAATATTTTAGTGCTTTTTTTAGAGCAGTGTTTTTTGTTATAGAAGTGGCTGATGGTCTTTGCTGTCAGTTGTCGTTTCCGGCACCGCGTATTGCTCCAACCCGTCCAGATCTTTCTCATGATACACAGCAGGTTGATATTTTCCGATTTGCTGTAAGATGTTTTCTCCACAAGATCACTGTTAGAAATGACTGTTTTCATTTTTTCTGTCTTCTTGGTATTAATTGAGAAAAGGTAACATTCATTCTCTTGCTTCAGAATTGGGAGATCCCGCGAAATCAGCTTCAGTTAAAGCGAAAGTTGGGAGATGGAAATTTTGGTGATGTATGGTATGGTAAATGGCGAGGTATGGTAGAAGTGGCTATCAAAACAATGAAACCTGGAACAATGTCACCCGAAGCATTTCTAGGGTTATTATGCATAACTGTGAATGATGCACTTAGTCAGCGTTAGTCAAATTTTGAAGGGAAATGTCCATGTCTTTCTTAAATGAATGATCTTAATTCCATCCTGAGAATTAGATTTCATTATTTCTTATCGAATATAGTTTTTATCTAATAACTAATGTCAAGTTATAATTTGCCATTTTTTCTTTTTTTTGAGTGTGCTCTATACTTAAAAAAGAAATTTTACCAGTGATTTCAGTGAGGCCCAAATCATGAAGCAATGTGACCATCCTAATCTTGTTAAATTGTATGCTGTTTGCACGAAAGAAGAACCATTTTACATTATAACTGAATATATGGTGAACGGAGCATTGCTTCATTATTTGCGTAACGAGGGTAGCAGTCTCACTTTGCAAGCTCTTGTAGATATGTGTGCACAGGTTGGATTTTATGAAATGATTTTTAATATATTGTTCTGGTCTTTTTCATGTTTCGTTATTCTCTGCGGCTTTTTATTATTGGTAACTGTTTTATTCCCTCAGCTGGTATCATTTTCGTCACTTTTGCTAAAACCAAATAAAACATTTCTTTTTAAGGTAGCGAACGGCATGATGTACTTGGAAGAGAGGAAATTAGTACATCGAGATCTTGCTGCGAGAAATGTGTTGGTCGGTGACAAGATTTCTGGAGTTCCCGTTGTTAAAGTATGCAAATTTTATTTTATTCTTATTTCTCACATTGCTTGACTGAACAGTAACAATGCGTTAAGTTTTATTTACTTTTTAGGTTGCTGATTTTGGATTAGCACGAAAGCTAATGGAAGAAGATATCTATGAAGCAAGAACAGGAGCAAAGTTCCCGATCAAATGGACTGCGCCGGAAGCTGCAACTTGCGGCAATTTTACCGTGAAGTCCGACGTTTGGTCATACGGAATTCTGTTGTATGAAATCATTACGAAGGGTCAAGTACCTTATCCAGGTAATTTAAAACAGATTTTGAAAAATTGGAAAATATTTTTCTTCTAAATATTGAAATTTCCTCCAATGTTCAAGTAACTAAGATTTTTCGAAGATATCATTTTATGGATTTTATTCTTTCCATTCATTCTGACCAGATAGAAGTGAAATGTGGTTTGTTTTTTAAGCAGTTACAATTTGGGTTATATTAATGAACTTTTAATTTTTTAGGAATGCATAATCGTGAAGTAATTGAGCAAGTGGAATTGGGTTATCGCATGCCAATGCCGCGTGGATGTCCAGAACAAGTATATACTGAAGTTATGTTGAAGTGCTGGGATAAGGTACCATACTTCATTAATTTTTTTAAATATTTTTATTGCATTTTTTCAAAAAATGTCTTTTAGTTTTTAAAAATCAATATTTGAGGTTTTTTTCATTTCTGATGCTTTATTTTTTGCATCTGATAAATAGGAGTTATGCTTCAGGTACCTGATCGACGACCAACTTTCGATTATCTCTTTCACTTTTTCGACGATTATTTTGTAAGTTCGCAGCCGAGTTACGTACCACCGTCACAAAATTAATCAACTAATGGCACCCGGTTTCACATTGATTGTTTCTTTGTCCTTTTTTCTTCATGCAGAGCTTTAAATTATTACTATCATCTTCGAGATAACTATTTGATTCGTTAGGTTGACATCGTTTTTGAAGGCAACTTTCCCAAAGAATCTGTCAAATGTATGATTTTAAGATGTAACAAACAACAACAGAGAGTTTGTTTATAGATCACTTCGGTACAGTGTTTCATTTAATTTATTTTTGATTCGGTTTTTCTATTATTGAAAATGTTTTATTCATCTTTTATGCTGACCTCTTTTTCTTAGGTACTTTTGTTCTTCCTTCATCGAACATATCTGGAATTTTTAAATTTGGACAAATGCAAATAAATTTATTCTCGCAATTCCAATTAGTGCAAAGATGTTTCTCTTTAACTATATATATATGTTTCGTATATTTACATACCTCATAAAATCTTGTATACTCCAGTCTTCAAAGTTAATTGTTGTATAATTTGCATATATTTGTATTTTTTACTTTGATTTATTACATCGGCATAACTTTTTTGCAGCCTTTTTTGTTGATAATAATTTTGTCTTATCAGTTTCTCTTATTCAACCTTTTAAGGAAGAAACGGACGAGTGAAAAACTTTAAAATCATTTTTTATATTATTTTTAATCACCTTGGCATTATGTATTACTTATATTTATGAGATAATTGCTCGTCCATGTTCTCAGTTTGCTCTTTTTTATGTCAATTTCGTTTACATTGAATACTTTTTTCATTATCGTTTCCATGACTTAATTTACATAAGTGGGGTCGATTTGAGATTATCTCATTCAGATTTCTTTCTGTTGCTATCAGTCATACATTGTATGTTTTTGATATAAATTGTTGCATTATCATTAGTTCTTTATTGTTTTATTTATTTTTAACATTATTCAGTTTCCTTGTTTAGCCGAAAATATTCACATATTCAGTAAAATTGCCTTATCTTGCATTCAGAAAAAAGATAGTGTCGTATGATTACGTGATATTTATGCTCGTTTTTAAATTTTTGTCAATTTTTAAAATAATTCAAGAGTTTGAAAATATAGAAAGAGAAAAAACGGAAAGTTTGAAAACGAGCAGTGTTAATTCTTTCAGGTGGAATGGAGAGTGCACCATTCGATCTTGATTTGGATAGGATATTAACAGACCCACACACAGATCTGATGTTATCCGGTGGCAGTTCTACAGATGGTTGCAGTCCATTTTTGTTGGATGATGGTTTTAATTTTGTGGGAAATAATTCGGAATCGAATGGGTCATCGATAGTGCCGTATTTAAATAGTCCAAATATTTTATTGGATAGCTTATGTTCTCAATTAGATGTACAAGAAAATATTGTTGAAGAACATTCTTATGCTTCTGTACGGAGTAAGTTTTCGTGAGGACAAATGGATGAGTTTTTATTACATAATTGTTTTTAACCTGCTATTCTTTAATCATTTTTATGCAAGCTTACAGCTACTATTAATCATCTTAATTGTGAAATAAATCTTTGAAATTTAAAAGTCATAGTTCTCAGCCAACTACAGCTCGTTTTCAGCAGAATCAACAGCGTCCTCGATATATGAGAGAAACAGCTCCGAGACTTCATTTCTACAAAATACGGAGGAGCAGTTTGACTTACTTCAAGTACTTTTACATTTGCTTCACTAGTCTGGATTTCATTTTCATCTTATTACTTCTTTAATGTTTTCATCGTTTTACTTCTTTAATGCCTTAAAGTAGATAAATTCCTGAAGATTGGAACAATGAACGAAACTTTTTACTACCTTTACAACAGGAAATTAAATCAGGTGTATTTCTCATAATTCAGCATCAATTGGATGTTCTGGTTATTGACAGTGTTCATTTATCTCTTTAGAGTATAATTTAATGTTTTTTTTGTTTGGAGCATAATTTAACTTAATGTCCTCTAGAGCACTAATAATTTAATGTCTGATATTTAAGGAAGCAAGTAGAGAAATCCTTGAAGATTGGAACTATGAGCAAAATTTTTTACCACTGCCAGAAAGAGAAAAAAAAACAGGTATGTTTCATATAATTTAGCCATCATCTGGGTATTTCGATAATTAACAATATTCATATATCTCTTTAGAGCATACTTTAAAAGCAGTTTCTTCCACTCCGCTTATTTCTATGCATAAAACGAATCGGTTCAGTATAACTGAGATTAACAAGAAGACACGAGCACCAATTACTCGAATAGGTTTGGGAGGTATTTTTTTGGCATTTTTTTATCTTTATGCAATCTAAATAGCTCTTTTTTTTTTTTTTGTTTAATCTACTGTATTAGCTATTTAGTGTTTTCAAAAGCTAAGTTCAAATTTAAGCAGATAGTGGAGTCAGTGAGAATTCTTTTTTTCATAATAATCACTTCTTTGGCGATATCTTTAGATAAACGAAAATACCCACCGCTTATATTGACTGAAGAAGAGAAGAAATTGTGCAAAAAGGAAGGAGTTCGATTGCCAGAATATTACCCTTTGACAAAAGCAGAAGAAAGAGAACTAAAGCGTATACGCCGAAAAATCAGAAATAAACACTCAGCTCAAACAAGCCGCAAAAAAAAACAAGTAATTCATTGTTGGATCCTTTACTTTCTTTTTTTACACTCTTTATATCTTGGCTGAACTACCAAGCTTTTAGGATTACATTGAAGCATTAGAAGACCGTGTGGAGAATTGCACTCAAGAGAATGAGGAACTGAAGAAACAGGTATCTTTTTTAGTTACTCTATTTTGCAGCTTTCTGCATTTATCGTCTTTAAGTTGTCTTCAATTAAGAAATTGAGAATTTTTACATGGTTTTACTGCAAGATTTTACATCACTATGAAGTATGAGGGTTATTCTTTTTTCTTTTCAATACATCATATAAATTTTTTATTTATCAGAGTTTTCAGAAACGTGTTTGATGATTTACAAAACTCTGAATGAAATAATCCAGACAATTTCAGGTGGAACATTTGAAAACATTAAATTCAACATATTTATCGCAACTGCGAAAATTGCAAAGCATGGTTGCTAATGGATCGAAACGAAAGGTACATGCTGGTACCTGCCTTGCAGTGTTGATGCTTTCAGTTTGTTTGCTCGTTGCACCAAACCTATCACCTTTGTCGAAAAAGCGTAATGAAGAAGAAGCAGAACAAATTACAGTGTCGTCATCAGCTCAACTATCAAAACGAACTACTGTCCTTGCAGGTCTGTTATTTATGAAAATTGCATTTAATGAAAACAATGAACCAAGAAGAATAGTTTTATTAATATGACTAGTAAAGAAATTAAATGGAAGATGAAGTCATGTTGATTCGTTATTATTATTAAAGGTGATAGGTAGTATGTTAGGAATGAGAATTACTACTTCGAGAATTATTTCCAAATGTGACGACGCAATTCGGGATGTTATTTCATTCAGAGTTTTTTTTTTGGCCTCTTGGACCAATTTTGGAAAGCTTTGGTGTCTTGGATCAATATCGGAAAATAATTATAATAAATATTTCAAGGACGTTCGAGATCACTTCTACAATTCGTGAACTCTGTTACGGATAAATTTGCAGTTGATTTTTGCGGTGAAGACGAAGAATATGAAGATTCATCTGCTGCTAAGTTTGTGTCCCTTTTTTCTTTTTCTGAATAGAAAAACATTAACTATTATTAAGTTATACGGAAAAAAAAAAAGTTATATAAGATCTGTGTTATATTACATCTCTTTCTAAAGATGGTATTTAGTTTGGAGGATCAACCAGTGGCATTCACGAATAATTCATTAGAACGGAGAGGAAAGCGCGTTACATTTTGGAATGGCAATGTAATGGTGAAAACGCAACCACATCTTAGTGAGATGGGAAGCAGCGCTGTTCCAAATTATAAGTGTGTCAGAATCAAAAACTGCGCAGGAAAACGAAAAGTTTTACCTCAAGAAAGACTATGTCCAGTTTCACCAGACAGTAATAAACCGTGGATACGGACAATGAGCAGTGCGGAATATAAGCATGCAAAATTATCTAACGGATCAATGCTTCATGTCTATACAAATCCTGGCAATTATGTTTCAATGGATTCAAAACGTTACAAAATACAACGAGCGTGAATGATTAAGTTACAAGTGCTGATAACAAGGTTTCAAATTTACAAGCAGTGATAACAAAGTTTTAAATTTTACTAATGATTTTGAAGAAAATTTTTTTTTGGAATCTTTAAAGATGAGAGTCTTAACCCAAATCTAATATTGGAATAATTATCTTCGATTAAATGAAACGAAATTTTTTTTAACTGCATTAAGCATATCGAATAAGTGCAGTGAAAAAATATGTTTTTATGTTCATTTTTTTGAATTCGGCCTGCTAAGCCATACCGTGCTTTCAAATCATGTGACATTTTTAAATAAATTTTGAAGCTTTCATTTATAAAATACTTGGCTTTTTGATTTTTTTTTACCTGACTCTAATCAAAATGGTTGGGATTTGGATTTAGAATTCGTATTTTCAATCAATTAATTTTTCCATTCATTCTTACTGGTTGCATCATACAACTATTCTAGTTTGTTTTAGAATTCTCACTTTGTTTTTTTGTTTTGAAGTGGTATTTTATCCTGCCGTCTCCTTATCTGCTGTTCATTATGTGATATTTTTCTTTTCTGTCGATATCTTTTTGTGTTTTTACTTGGGTGGTACTTCGGTGATTTTTCAGACTTATAAAATCACTGATTTTTCAGTGAATGCTAACCAAAATAAAATTTTAATTCTTAGCCTGCATCATATAATCTGCAAATACCTAAACCGAAAGCAGATTGATTTCAATTCAAACTTTTTATTACCAATTAATGGTGGAAATCAGTGAAGGTTATATGTATGGATATTTAGGTCAGCAGGAAGAATTTGAGACCGCAAGTTGACGAAGGTTTACTACGCTTTCTATTTACCGCACTGATGCAACCCATAGGATTTGAAAATCCCATCACTGTTTTTAGAAAGGAGCAGGTTATTCAGTTTTTTCGAGTTACTTGTTTAATTCGTTTTTATGTAATATTCATTTACATAAAATTGAAAATAAGAATTAAATAAATATTCCATTTCTAGTAAGATGTCATCGAATTCCTGAATTGTTGCTATCAGTAATATTTGTGATATTTCTTGTTTTAATCTTTGCCGTAATGAAAGAAGCGGAAAGGTGATACAGTCACTGTTATCACAGTTTTCTCTAGTGATGAGAGGTATAAATTAAGAGGAATTTATTACTAAATGCATTTAAAGTTAACCTTTCGTGGATATATATAATTGAGGAAACTTAAAGCTATAAACAGTGTTCCTATGTCCTTCGTTCTCGAGAGAGAGTTTAAAGTTTTCAATCTTCCAATTCTGTGCATAAAATCAAATTGTACTGTTTCCCAGATAATGTAATATTGAATCCAAAGAGAAGTGTTTGCAATTTCTCCAGAAGATTTAAAGTTTCTCATAGGAAAAGAAATTTTTCTTGTGTCTACAGTTCAATTCAAATTGTTATGCTATATGACAAAAGATAATTTAATAATTGATAATGTTATCAGGTGATAATTTAATACGGCTGTATTATTTTGTGTTATTTAGATGGACACTTGTTATCTTTGCTTTTCCGAAGGCTTCAGTAAAAGGATGAGAACATATTCGATGATTAAGGAAATCAACTGAAAAGTCGTTTTTAGATTCGATTATTGTGATTTTGGAGCAGACAATTTCATTTTGCAAAAACTTGCAATGGTATTTTCACAAAAATACTTACAGGCAAACTTTCATGCGTAAAAGTCTAAATTTTTCTATGTTTGAAATTTGGTTATTTCTACAGAATAGTTGGCTGCATGTATTTATGAATAAGAAAAGATTTGTAGCACGAGTATAAATACAGTCTTTGAATATAGGTCGAAAAGGCATGTAGCCTATATCCTTGATAACACACGAAGTTTACTTAAATTTATGTTACTCACAAATTTGAAATTTATTTATTAAAACATCTTGGTAATAACTGTTGATTTTTGGGATGAAGCAGCTTTGAATCTGTTCGAAATCAATTTAAAAATATGGCAACAGTCCTCAGAATAGGTTTCCAATGAATCCTGTAATTTTCAACTTCTTTTTAAAGCTTATTTCTTGAAAAAACTTTTAGAGCAGTGTAGCTGAATTATGTCATAGCTTCGATAAATAATAAAAATGATAGTGTCATTGTAATAAAATAAAAATTCCATAATCACGATGGAGACGAATGTAATCCATTATTATTGAATCACTTTTATAACGAACGTTATTGCTATATTATTATTATTTTTTGGTATTATTATAATATTATTATGATTATGATTAAAAAGATGAAGCGAATTGAAGAGTTAAGAAATATATTAAGAATTACATGTAATAGTAATTACTTAAAGTCAAATTATCAATATTTTGAAACCAATCAATAGATGTCATTTGTTATGGTTCATTAAAAATACAATCACATTAAGTTTTAAAACATACGGATTCTTTGATTACAACTTTAAATACAGTCCTTTGCAATTTTAATTTAAAATATTCATTTGTTTCTTAATTAGTATTTCACGTCAAACTAAACATCAATTCGACTGCTTGGCTGTTTTTTCGTCTTGTTTCATGGCACGATCAGCTCATTTTTAAGAACGTCTGTCGAATTTGCTCAAATTCGTTTCACTTAGGATCATTTGAACAATCAACAGTTTTTTAATAATTCCTTGTTTATTAATAAATTGCTCTTTCATTAACGAAATTTTTGAGTAAAAGTCAACAATAGTTATGAAGAAGTATCAAGGCATAAAGCTACCTCTAAGTGAATGAAAAAAGTATTACTGCTAGTCTCTCTATTAATGCACAGGGAAGTTTTTTTTTTTTTTTCTATTTTTGAAAGCTTAAAAATGTAGTTTATCAGCATGGTATTTAAAAGAATGCAAACGAGTAAAGCTAGTCGCTTTGTCGTCATTATTACTGATTATTGTTGATTGTCACAGCATTACTACTCATAATATATACATGTTATGGGTAATAATCTAGCATGAAGAGTTTAAAGTAATTTATTAAAACATATTTGCAGAGAAATGTAGTGATATTTCTGCAATGCGTTACATCATTGGATGATGGGCCGATCATTACTGTTGCTGCGATACCCTTGAACATCATTAACATCGAATGATATCACAACGATAACCCAGATCTGCTTTTCTAGATACACTATTAGTTATCATTGTACTAATTCATTCATCGTTATCCTCTACAAGGAGTGGTTCATATTTTGTTACACTAATTTCTATCTTACTCCTTTAAACATTCTTTACGGTTAAGATTACATATCTCTAATATTGAAAGAATTCTCTTTTTAATTTTATGATAATATTTTCATACCAGAATAATTAGAAATAGAAGCTTTAAAAAGATAAAAATTATTTCAGAAAGCAAAAGATTTCAAATTAAAATAAACCGTTCCTTTCAAACTTCTTCGGCTAACTTTGAAAATCTTAGCAAGTTTTTTATGCAACTGGATAAAATTGATGCAACACGAGATATTTATGCCGAAACACTGAATATAAGATGCTTTAACAAGCTTCATCGATTCTAGCCGCCAATTGTTGGCATTAGGTTAGAAGCCATTGATAGTCGGACTGATGTGTGAAATCGGCAATCTGGCCAAATTTGATCAAATCGTATTCATAGTTCTTCATTTTCTATAACTTTTGTGAAAATACTCCTTCAATTAATATATACCATATACTTGAAATTTTAATCTTCGACATCAGTTTTGCTTAATTATCACTGTCCTTCTGATGACGAATTTTCATTGCATTATCAAGCAGTTATTTTCTTAGTTGATATTTAAATTCAATTTAAGGGTACCAGGCCTTGAATGCAATTTTCCTAATAATATAATAGCAAGGATCTTTTGAATGATAATTTGCGTAAGACAAGGTATTTCTTTGTAATTAGCAGTTAAGTAGTCATTACCCAGCGCAATAATTAATTTGTTCATTCTAGGTTTTTGAATATCTATTTTAACTTCTTCACCAAGTGTTGATTAGATTTTCTGAAGTTGAAGCATACAGTGTTTTAATGGTTTCCTTAGACTTGAATTTTAATGGTTTCCTTAGACTTGAATTTAAAGGTTTTCAAACAATCACTATTTCTGATAAACTGTTGGTATCAGCATTTCTATTTTCTAATTTTTTGATAAATGATACGATTTCCACTTTTTTTACTTTTTTTGTAAAAAGAGAAAAATTCAGTTTTTTAAAAGTTCACTTAAAACTGATGGATGGACTCTTTTTTTCTCGGCTGCATTTAAAAAATTACTGTTTGCTTCCATCTATAATTATTGCAACTTCTTGTTGTGGATTTGTACACGAAGATTTCTCAAACAATCTTAGTTTGATACTTCAGATCACTTTTTCCAATGTGAAAGTCTCCGCACCGCAGACCATCCTTCCTGGAGCACTTTTTTTTTTAGTCAAGAACACCCTAATTTAGTTATTGCTAATTCAGGTTCACATTCAGATTAGAAGCGATTTGCAACGAAAGAGTTTGCGTTTGTAACTGCTGCTCGGTCACGTTTGTCCGTTACTTTACTTTTCTGCATTTTTCACAAATATAAAAGAGTTGCTTCTTTATTCTGCGAATTTATGCCTTAACCGCAAATACTGTGTACTTCGCACCTCAATCTTTCTATCTCATTTGTAAAAAGTCCAACAAGAATTTCAGTAGTTTTTCAAAGAAGTTCGCATTGTTTGAATATATCAGGAAGATGCTCAGAGAAAAACAAGGTTAAATGTCGTGGATGGAATATGAGGAGTTGAAGCAATATATTATCATTGCTGGTCCCATTTTACTTCTGTTCATTATATTCACTTTAATTTATTATATTTTCAAGAAAACGAAAACATTCTCTATTGTATTCCCCGTGTAAGTTCTTAATTTCATTGTTTTTTAAATTTCAAGATGGCATTTCAGTCTGTTTTTAATCTTTATAATGAAAAGAAGTAAACAGCCGGCTGGAAATATAATTCAAGTATCAGCATAATCCATTTGCTTCATTATTTCTAATCACTTTCACAGCTTTTTTTGAGAATGATAACCATTGTAACCAAAGTTTTAGATCAAAGCCAAATAACGGTAAATCTACGTTGCCAGGTACCGATGATAACGCAATGGGTGATGGAAAAAATGCATATGTCGAGTTGAAAAAGAAAACTATCAGAAATTTGAACGTATTCACCTTGGAGAATGAAAGCGGACTAATCTAATTTAATTCATGATCTGTATTTATTTTAAAAAATCAATTGTACAATTTAATTTTTTCAAATTATGCTAAAGTAAAAAATTGCAATGCAATCTTAATAATATGCCCTTTATTCTGGAGTAACAGTAAGAGTATCATTTTTCACCCCGACCCAGTAAATATTTCAATTTTTATAGCAGTGTGAGTTTTTATAATGATCATTTGTTTTTTCTGAAGCATTTGAATAATAATAAGTGAATGTAAGATATTTTGGTGAATGTGCTACGATATATCATCAGCAGAATTGTTCTAGTTATAATCATTTGAAATAGATAAATGCCAAATTCCTCTCGCTATAAAATTTTTCTCATGGAGGGATAGAAGACTTTTTGCTATTCTCTCCATTGATTTTTTTCCGAAATTCGCTGTAGCATAACCGATAACTGTTTAAAACACTTTCAAAAGATTAAATCATTCGTTCATTAAGCTAATCTTTCCTGATGGAAAATGGATCTTTGCGTGATTCCAATAAGTCTTTGAGTGATAAATTACAAAACCGTGAAAAAAGGGAACTGAATTTTGATCTTGTGAAATGTCTTCCTTTACTTTTGCCAAAACGCATCATTTTTTATTATCGTTATAGAATTTTTTTAATCAACAACTTTATTTTACTTCAAATGATTGTAAAATGCGACACTAAACTTTAATGGAGTAATAAATAACTTTAATAAATCAAACAGATCAACCTATTGTTAAACATTAACTTGTTCTTTTCTGCGTGAATATGTCAACATCAGCTCGCATTATTTCTAGCATCATTGTTGCAATCTTCATTATCACTCTTCTTCAGTAACATTGGGACCTCCCAGTATCACTCTGGTTGCAGATAGAAGGAAGAATATCAATGCAAGTGAACACGCAAACAACGAACCTACTGCTATTCCCATCAATATCGGCTTTTCTTAAAACAATATTTTCAATCATATTTGGTTCTAGTTTAAGTCAGGGAATTTTTAGAAATTGATAGATATCGCAAGAAGTGGTAATCAATTGTTCTGAAATTATTATGTCCAGACTTGTTCATGGGAAATACGAAAAAGAAAAATAGTTCAAAAAAAAATCAAAAGCATCTGATAGGAAAAGCTCACCAAAATTTATTTTGCCTTTTCCACCTTTTGGACCACGTGGGCCCGGTAGACCACGTGGTCCTTGTTCACCCGGCGGCCCTTTTTCGCCTTGCAGTCCTGGAGGGCCTTTTGGACCTGGTGGACCCCGCGGTCCTTTCCTACCTGGTGGACCTTTTACAAGATTCTCTGGAATCAAAGCTCGAATTCTTCGGATATGATACGAAGTGCTCACATCAAATGGTTTGATGTCTCTCCGGCACAAAATACAATGCTAAAAGTTCTTCGCATGAAAAGATACATTGAGCTTATTACTAGTTAAAACTAATTTTGAGTTTGGATTTGAGGTATGAATCAATAACAATTTTTTCTTAAAAAGGAGTAGGAATCAGCGTTTGGCTGATCGAAGAAAGTCTCAACGAATTATGAAACGATCCGCTGAAATGTGGGAAATAGGTGCACATATGGAAATACCAGGGTTAAATATAGCGGCTCATATTACAGCCATCTGCTCATATTACAAACTTACTTAATATTCAATTTTCCCCAGATTTTTTCAATCTAAAAACTGAAGACATAAAATTGTCTGCTTCCAACTGCTGTTGATGGAAATTCCTTACAAGTGTCCTTAATTATTCTCATTTATTTTGAAAACTTAGAATTGCAATAAATGAATAAAGCTTACTAATTTGATCAAATAAATGGTTAAAATAAATGAAATAACTGCCAGCCGCATAAATTCTTTAATGCTGAAAACAATTTATGATGAAATTTGTCTCTTTTACATGAAATTATAATCACAATATGAAATGGTAAATGCTCTGCTTTATGCTTTCAATCAATATCTCTCAGTAAAACTTTAAAAGAAAATAACAAACCACTTAAAACAACCACTTACGAAAAGCAAACGTCCAGCGATCTCAATAAAAAAAAACCAATGACTGACAGATACGATGATTTCGCGAAGCAAAAAAAAGATGAAAATCTGCATAATTAAAATCAAATTTTTGCATTTTCAAACTTCACTCCATGTCTTGAATCAATTATGATAGTGACAAAAGTTGTTTCACTTAAAGAGATTATAGGAGTTAAAGCTAGAAAAAACTGTCATTGACCTTCCTGTTTAGTTAGCTCTCCCTTTTCTTTTTTACTGTTTTGTGGGCCATAGGATCTCATTCGAATCATTGAAAAAAAGGAAATAATATTGAATTTATATTTTTAATTGATATGATATGATACTGGATTCACTGACCTCCCTTATCTATTCAATATCAAAGGGCAATATATAAATGGTTTGCTTTCACCAGAGGATTCTTCAATATTACTTCGGATTGAGTGCTATACAACGGTTTGTTTTCTAAGTTGATTATATCAGCTTATACCAATTCTTCGATTTTTGAATGATTTCTTCGATAGCGTCAAATGATTGACAATCTGCTGCTAACTCTCTAAAAGTTGTACCAACTCTTCCCGTGATCACAGCTACTTTCCATTCTCTAGCATACATTCTTCAGCGAAATGTATATGAAGTAGAAAGAGAAAAGTATTTTCCTATAAATTGACATATTCACGGGAAAGCATCTCTTGATCACAAATTTTTTTTGTCATGAATTTCTTCTTTTTACATAACAATCGATTCACTTCGCGAAGCATCATCAACAAAACCAATGGATTTTATCACGCTTTTTTCCACAAATTCATAAAACTTTCGTGCAAATTTAACATGAATTGAAGTTATTCAAAAAATTTTCCGATAAGGACAATGAATTTCGAAAATAACTTCACTTGGGACAAGGCAGAAAAATGAAAGAGAATTCTTTTACAGAGAATTCTTTTACTGCAAGCTAAGCGCTCTTTTGATAAGCAGTCGTTATTGCCTTAAGTAAAAATATGCTGTTAACATTTGTTACTAATTTGAATTGCATTTTTTCGGATATTAATTTACAATAATATTTACTCATCTGTACATGTTGTTAATCAAGAATTTGATTAGTATGGGAGTTTATCACTAGTTTATTTAAAATAACATCATCAACATTATCGGTAATCGCAGGGATAATATTGATGGAATTTAGTTTAGCAATCAGTCGTAGTTTATCTATGTTCCTTTCTGACTCGATCAGCAACAGCAGCAACGAGAGCTGCTCCACGGCCACTTCCATCTTCTGACAGCATTAATTGGTACTGAAGTTTTTGCTTATTCAATGAAATTTTTAACGCAATTCAGACTTTTTTGATAATAAGAAAAACACCTCTTGATTCACTGTTTGCAATACTATTGAAAGAAAGGCGCTATATCGCCATCAAGAGACGCAACAAAGCTTGCCTAAATTTAACTAAAACTTTTTGAAACTTGAAAGAGAAAGGAGTTCAAACTGCTAAAATTTAAAGCTTCGCAGAAACTTGAGCATACGTCAAGATTTTTCGGCAATAAATCATTGATTTTCGCATCAAGAATTTTGTCGAATTTCGGATGAAACCGATATACTGATCCATCCACTCCTACTGTCACAAACTTCTTCTGCATACGAGTCAAAATGCATGATACACCAGCTGCAGTGAGATATGCAGCCCTAAAAAAGCTTTGCTCTTACTCTTTAGTAATAAATAAGTAGTAACTTTCCCTCCTTAGTAATTAATAACTAGTAATAGGAATTAATAAGCTGACAAGGAAAAACTGTTTTGAAAATGACAAGTTTGATTTAACCGATTAACATTTATCAAATTATTAGTAGTTCCTAATTTTTATTTCTAATGATTTATTCGTTAAAGATTTACAATGAATTTAAAGCTGAAATTTTTAGATAAAAAATGAAGTTGAGATTATTAATTAAGTTAGTGTGAAGAATGTCACAAAAAACAATTGGGATTATTTTCTGTAGGAAAAAGAAGTAAGATAGCAAGATGAATGAAGAAAATTATTTGGAGATTATAAACTAATAACTGCAAAGCAAAAAATGAAGAAACAGATTGATAGAATAAAAAAGTGCCGTGTGCTAATCACTTCGCAAACGTATGCAACATGAAAGCAGTCGCTGTCGCTGATCTTATTTATTCCGATCTGTTGCAGAATTTGAAGCGTCCTCCGTAAATCTCCAAGACCTTTTTGCCTGAATAAGTCTTGCTGTAGGTTTTTAAAAAACGAGAGATTGATAAAAACTTATAGTGTAACAGTGAAAATTAAGCTTTTATTAATTTGATTCATGTCATACAAATCATTCAAAGGCAAAAATATGAACGAGCAAATAAGAAACCAACTAAGGTCTTAATTTTGCTGAAACTTTTCATAAACTTTGATTGAAATGAATGAAAACCATTTGATAATTTAAAAATGATATCAAAAGAAAAGTAAGGAAAAATCGAACTCCTCAATGTCGGAAACAAATTTAGTTGGAAAACAGTCTGGCTTTGAAATGGCTTCATAATCACCATCAAAAAGCATGTTTTTTTTTGCCAACTTGAAAAGAACGCAGCGCACAATCTCTCCCATGTACATTCCAGATATCATCTTCTCAAAGCTTTAAATATGTTCTATGAATTTTAAATGATAGTCACATTTCAATGAATTAGAAAAAAATAAGTTTCTAATCTCATAAAATTGAATATGCAAAGAAAAATAAACTCACAGATGTTTCCCAGGATTGATGGATCTCTGATCGACTTCCTTATCAAATTCTGTGAGAAGAAAATCTATGCAGCCATTATCTCCAAAGGCGCCCCATTCCATATTTATGATCATCTAAGATGCATTTTGATATGAGAATCAAAAAACAACCCTCTGAAGGTGCAAACTTCGGAATTGTTTTCTTTTGAAATGCAAAGAATTAGTGAAATTAGTTGCAACAAACTTCTTTTGGATATTTGTCCTTCTCAAATCCATATTTTTTAAATTTTGGACAGTTGGAAAGTTTTTCCATGTAGCAAGCATTTGTGCCAGTTCCGAGAATAACGCCAATTTGACATGTGTTGTCTTTAAAGGCACATGCCATCAGTGTGCCAACGGTATCATTAAGTAGCGCCACTACATCGACATTGATATCCTGAATTTTCAAAAATTTGTTAACAATATACTAAATTCTTGAAACAAAATATCCTGTTTAATGGTAAGAATCGTATCATTTTGAATAAGTTATCAGTTGAAGTAGGAAATAAAGAAAATAAGTGGATAAAGATGGCATGATTTCTATTCAAAGTAAAGATTTTGTTTCAATAGAAGCGAAAATGTCAAGTAGAAAAACTGAACATTGTCATACCTTGCGTCGATTGCAAGCATCTCGAAGGAACTGGACGACATCTTTACCCTCCACTCCTTTCGCATTGAAACCTTTCGTCCAGCTAATAAGCTTCCCAGTAGTAAGATCTTCCTGCTGTACCGGGAATGAGAATGTGAAACCGAGTGGTAACTCCTTCTGTTCTTTCAAGTCATGCTCTTCCAAGAAATCAGCTAAGCATTGGGCAATGTGATCGAACAACTGTAAATCATGGATGACCAAAATAATATCGATATGACAATACAATACTTATCTTTGTCTACATTTTAAATTAAACTTTCTTTGCAAACACATCATGCTCATTTGGTCTTGCTGGCTAATTTGAAATTCTTAAAATAAGTATCCCATCGCCTAACGGTTACTATCAATTCTATACCAGAAAAAAACATAATGATATAAATTCCCGAATCTAGGAATTTTTAGGAAAAAATCTCGTACTCAAATCTTGGAAAACCAACAGTCAACCAAAAAAACTTTTTAATAGTATAGTCGAAATGATTTTCTTTAAAGTCCCAAGTTTCAGAAAAGTAATGTATTTATTCTAAATGTCTGCTCACTTTTTGATTAGCAAATTGCAAGCCGATTAGTTACATAAAGATAGCGTCACTCCGACTACTGTTTAATTTCTTCGTTATAATTCAAAGATAAAATAATATATCAGCCCAGCCTGGTTAATTTCTTCTTGAAACCGTTGATTCAAAATATAACCTTATGACAGATTTATTAAGTCATGAAATTGAAGGTCCTCAATTCAACAAAAAGTTTTTGGAAATAGTTCCTATATTTGAACTCACAGGGAATAAGAACAAAAAGAAGAAATAAAATTCCTTTGCTTCTAATATATAATTATAATTTCTAGCCTTCGGAATTATGACTACAGTCCAACAAATTAACTCAGTCTCATAAAAATTTAATCCACTATTCAACGATAGTAAAGAGAAAGACTGTATCCCAATTCAAAAGAATTTGTCCATTCTTCTCCAAAAAAGCTAGTTGAGGACGGAACATTCGTGGAATTCACAATTAAAAGGATTATTCATCATCCATGTGTCATTATGAAGTTAATCTCAGTCTAGCAATAGTTTTTTTTTTTCACTTCGAAAATTGAAAAAAAAAAACTTTCAATGAGAACAACAATATAAGGAGCATAAATTTGGAACGAATGACATATTCATTAAAATTGATATTTAAATTCTGGATGAAAATAGTTAATTATTGTTGTGAATAAAAATGTTAGATAATTTTGAAAACAAAAAATTTGTGCAATATGTGATCTTTTTAAATCAATAAGTCTGAAGTTACTTTGTCCATTAGCTAGTCAACCAATTAATGTCGAATCTAGTTGTCAGTCATTTAATGAGTTGAAGAATCGGATATTGAACTAAAATAGCTTTACACATGCTAGAATTGGCAAATAGTAACCGTAATAAGCAAGCAAGTTCTGTAATTTTGCTGTTTCTGTTTAATTTGAATAAATTATTTTTATATTTTGATCGCTTCAGAGTTGCAAGTATTCCTACATTCTTAAAAGAAAATGTAAGATGTACCACGGTGCCAACACCTTTCATAATTTCTTCGGGTATACGATATACTTTCCCAGTCATCTCGGCTACGTCATTCTTCAGTTTAATCAGCAATACTCGAAAATTAGTACCGCCAAGATCGAGTGCAAGGAAATCTCCTCGTTCCGTGCCGTTTGGAACTGCCCGAACGAACGATGGTAACATTTTCAGGCAACCTGTATTAGATAAATTCATTCGACAAATATTCTTTTTTGCATTCTTAACTTTCATTTTGAAAAAAAAAAAAAAAGATTTTTAAAGATGGATCTTTGCATCATAAGTTATCGGTCATGTAAAAAATTATAATCTTTGTGCTGCATTCCTGCGTTTCAAATTATCGACATCACAATTAACACTTATTAATACGTCGGCATCTTACTAGATTCATTCCGTAGACCACGGCTCATTTCATCGTCCATGATTTTTGAGACCTTTTTAAGAATGTCATCGGACAATATAAACTTCTCGCATTCTTTCTTGATCTGGAATCCAAACATTGACCAATAAGTTTTTATTATCTTTTTGATAGATTTCTGACAGGTTTGACAATTTTCATGACGACAATATGTTGAAGAGGATGAAGTTGATAATTTAGATTTCACGAAATTTATTTTTTACTGCCAGAAACAGACTAAAATTAAAATTATTAATATCACAATCAATAGTCATTGTCGCTTTTTTATACCTCTGGACGAATTTTGGATGTTTCCGAGGTCTTCGAATCAGGAGTGCCGAGCTTACCTCTTGGCATTGAATCTCTGGAAGATTTTTACTAGTTTAATTTTGGAAATTATAAAAACTGTCACGATTCTTATTTGAATTCAAAAAATCTCATAATTCTCCCGCACTCTAATCCACTTTTAAAAATTTTTAATGCAATAATTGGGACAGCAAATGAGAAACAACCAGTATGAAACTTCGCAAGAACTGCACAATAATATAAATGAATTGCTGCTTATAAGAATTCATCAATTTATAGTATTTTTTTCCAAGTTTAATTTGAATATAACAGTTCCGTGTGCTTTATATTTAAAATTTTGATCAAATTAGCTATAAGGTTGTTATTGGAATATCGTACTACTACGCCCATATGGAACTGCCATATTATACAGTAAACGAATATTAAATTTGAATCCACAGTTTGTGAAGATAATTGCAAATTGAATTCATAGACTAAATATAGCGGACGGAATGCGTCGGCTCGTAATTCATTAAAATCGAATCAAATGGAAAAACAATATTTATTACGATAAAATGGACGAAAATTTATTTCATTTGATATCTGCAAAAATTCAATTTATTTGAAGAATCGAAAAATCATCCGCATTCCGAGACGAAAGGCACCACAACTGTTCATCATTATCTTACAATTATTCAGATGCAAAAAGCTATTAATATTCCGCACTTATAAAGTTGCAATCGTTTGAATTCAACTTATTGCACTTTGTTGAATATCACAACATTTAATTTTTGTACGATTCTAATTGTTATGATTGCTTGAGAAAACTGCTGAAGTTGATTCAAATATTCTTTCATTTATAAAATCTATAGCATTTTTTTGTTTCATTAAAGCCCATGTGTTATTTTTTTAATCATAAACCATTTTTAAAGGATTCAGTGCTACAATAAATTATTTTTAATATTTGGTAATCCATCGATTTCTATTATTATTCAGATTATTGTTTGACATTCCAATTAAAATATATGGATGAGTTTCTATTTTATGCGAAATATAATAAATGGACGACTAAATTAAAAAAAAAAAAAAACTAAATTTCATTTCTTATCAGCTGATAAGAATGTACTTTAAACGTTTCTGGGACATTTATTATTCTTCATGTCAGACATTAATGATGATATAATTACATCAGTAATAATAATGAGAAATATGAGCTTTTCCTCAAGAGAATCAGAGGAGAGCACACAACTCAGTAAAAAATGAAAAATTCTTGCACAAAAAAGACTTCGATAGGATTTTTGATCTGATGAATCCATATAAGACATGATCCTTATTTGCTTCTATCTTCTTTGTCAAATAATCACTCTTTTTGGAAAAATTTACAATGCCATACAATAAAAGCCAACACATGAGAGGAAAGGAAACTATTAGGAAGATTAAAGTAGTATGATCAGCAACAGAAATGATAAGACAGACTAAAGCAATCACTTTTTAACAGCCTTCTCCTTTTCTTTTCCTTTATTGCCTTCTTTACCGTCTTTCGATTCTTTATTTTCTTTTTTTTCATCTTTATTCGCATCCTTTTTCCCTACTGCTTCAGCTTTGTCTTTATCCTTCTCATTTTTTTGTAGTGAAAGCTGAAAAAAAAATCATTAAATGAATTCAATGCTTTGAATTGAAAAATGTTTTTTTAGAAACTTTTCATATTCTAGTTATGAAAACTTTAGGAATTACCTTATTGTCTATAAGGTTATTTAGAGCAATAACAGTTCGCACTAAAGATCCCATATAAACGCACATCAACTGGTCATTTGTCTGCACATTGTGTGCCTCAACAAACTGCGGCGATGTGACATCCGGCAAAAGATTTAATACTTCCTTAATATAGTAAAAGAATTGCAAGATTAAGATTTCAGGTTGAAAAAATTGACACAATGAAAAAAAACATGAAAATTCTAACCATATGCTTTTTCCTTTTATTCCTTTTATTTTTCCATCATATGACTTACTGTTGAAAATAATTTATATTTCCATTTGACTTTTTCTAATTTTTTGGGCGATTGTAGGATCAACTACGACAGATGCAATCATCTACTTCTCTGCTTATAACCAAAAGTTTGAATTGATTTTTTTTCATGTTATTTAAAATATTTTTATTGCATTCTTTTTAAAATGTTCCAACATTACAACATCTAATAATATACTGAAATGATAAAATACCTGTATATAATAGATGACGGCATGATTGATTGGCAGTTTACCTGCTGCAACTTCATTTAAATAACACTGTAAATCAAGCAACTGTCCATGTAAACCCCTTAATCCCATCAACTGATCAGTAATTCTTTGAGAAAGAGTTCCTGCTGTCTGGTCTTTGATATCTCTAAAAAATCGGAAGTGTTGACGAAAACCTACTTCATTTTCATGCAAACTAAAACAACTGAAGAGAAAAGAAGCTCACCTTAAAAGATGTTCAACTCCAACTTCTTCGGCTTCTTCAGCACCGATTTCACTTGGAACATGCTCGAAGGTTTTTATTGGTGGTGTGCCATCCTAGAATGATGTTTGAATAAAAAAGAAAACAATCTAATAAAAAAAGCGGCGGTGTGATAAAAGCATCATTTTAGAAATCATAACTCCTGTGTAAGAACAATTATAAAAATTACAAAAAAATAACGTACATCATGGACTTCTTGCACCTCCACATAGGCTTCCGTTGGTAATCCTAAATCTTTTGGTTCAGCCTGTATCACAACAAGAACAGGATTGCAAGTGAAACGTTTCAACTGCTCATTGATCACAATGTCGTTCTAAAAGTTCATGGGAATATCAATATACGAACTGGAAAATGCATTGACCAGAAAATTCAACTTCTAAAAAAGGTATAGCAGAATCAAATCGAGTTTCCTCTCTCATCCTATTCAGAGTCCAGTATTACCCCACCATCACATTCTGCAAACAAGGTGATAGAACGAAAGAAATCAAACCATGTCCGGGAAATGTAAACTGAAGTTATAACTACTGCATTACTTGCCATCTCTTCTTCCGAACATTACTTTTCTTTTTTACATTATTTTGCATGACAAAAGCTACAAAATATAAACGGATAAAAACTTGTCTAACCGGACAAAGTTTTGGGCCAGTATGGTACCATCCAACGATCTTTTCGCGTGCAGCTACCTAAACTGGGATTCATGAATTGAAAATAAAAATAAACATTTCATTCATATGTAGCGAATATTTTACTGACATATTTTATAGATTGCTTATCTGTTGATAATAAAACGCTTACTTTGTGAAACATGCCATACATGCTCTCTAAATAATCCATATCGAGAAACCAAGTTTTCTTGTCTCGTTCATCCTCATCAAAAGGAACTGAAAACAAAGTAATCACAGAGATGGTCCAGTAATGGAACCTAAAATATAAAAAGGAAAAAAACCAGTTGGAACATGAAGGAACTTACCAGCGAAACTATTAGCAATATCCAATGTCTTGTCCGGTTTCATGCTTCCTAACAGAACACCAACCACACGCTTCACATTTTGAGTTTTACTCACACGATTGAAATGGTCAACCACAGAAAGCAACACTAGCGGATGAACCACAACCTAAATAGTCTCAAACTCTCTATCACCTTATTTGACGTGATTTTACAATAATTTTCATGTTGGTAATTCAGTATTTGCAAATTAAATGCATTGTTTTCTAATAATATTATGTGATAGGCTAAAGTTCAAAGAGGCCTTTTGCCGATCACCATTTATCAGTCTGATTTTGAATTTAACATTTCCTATCAAATCTATTTTGAAAGAAAGAGATAACAACATTTCAAAACTTTTTAAACAACAAACTTTGGAGACATGCAAATTCACATGGACATTGCTTGCACAGTGTGGTTTTACGGTGCTGGCAACCTTCGTTGCACTGTCCGTTTTCATTTCATCTTCCTTATATGGTGCCATTCTAGAAGAAATTATTAAATTTTAAAGAATACATTGAAAAAATTAATAAACAGAAAAAAGAAAAATGAAAAAAATGAGGAAGCTGAACACAAAAAAGGCAATATTCCATAATCGGTCGAATTAAAACTAACAATATTTAAAAGTAAAAATACAACAATAATTCTTAGATGAAAAAACAAAAAAAAAATTCAGTAAATAGTAAAAAGTGAAACTGAGAATCAAAAAGTAACTGATAAGGTTAACCGAGAAAACTGAGAATTAAAATTAAAAATTAAAATTGAGAATTAAAAAAACCTTCTTTTTTTGGAGAAGTTAAAATTTCAAAATGCAATATAGATAGATTAGATTGTTAATTGTATGAAAGAACAGAGACTGGAAAAATATTCATATAATAATCGAAAATGAAACTGAGAGTAAATTATAGTCACAACAACAGAGAAATAGTATTTTCTGAATCTTAATAAGAAGCCAAAGATTTAAGAATATAAATTTGCATCGAGAATGAGTGATCTAAGAAGCGAATCTAAGATTTCTTAGAAGAATGAGTGATCTAAGAATCGAATCTAAGATTTCTTAACAGAATGACTGACACAGTAATTGATCCGAAAAACCAGTTCTCACAGAATGTGCTCTTCCATTTCAGTACAGAGTAAAAAGAAGTACGGGCCAAACACTTTCAATAAAAAGCGGTTCGGGCAGTGTGAGCTTTGAATGTGTGCAACCTCGATGACAGTTCTTAGTGGAGAAACCTCGGATAACGGGGAATGCTTTGCAACGATTAAAAAAATCCCCAAAGGTTCGTCTTGTTCTAATTAGTATAATAATACAGTATCACTTATTTAAAACTATCATCACTGTCAATTTCTGTTTGGATTTTACGTGATTTTTTCAAAGACCAATAATGGAGATTTTCAGGTCATGGACGTGCAATCATTGGCGTATCCTACGTACATGATCCTTTTTTAGAGGAAGATTATTTAATAACATGCGCGCACGATTCTCTCAAAGTATGGCATATGTAGGTCATTTTTGCTTAATCATTTTAGCATATAATACTATAGAGGGCAGTGTTTTAATTCTTTTGAAAAATAATTTGTTGTATTTTTTAAAAGAAATTTTACAAAATTTGACAGCATCTCTAATCAATAATAAAACTAATATTAAAAATATTTCCTATTAAAAAACATTTTTAATAATGTCAAATTTTTGATGTCAAACTTTTGCATTTGTTTTTGAGCACTTTTTGCTTTAATGAGAATATGAAAAGTTTGAAAATAGTGAAAAGTTTGTGCTTTAGTGATAAAAATGATCCAACATTATTAACGGCGAAACAAGAAATTAAAGGATGGAGAAGCGGAGCGCAGGATTTCGATGTTACACCTGATGGGACAAGTACGACTTTTTTCTATTTTAAAACATTTTGAAATTGGAGTTGAATTTTGTTTTTTTTTTTGCATATTATCTTCGTGTTTAATCAAGTTTTATTCTATGCATTTCAGAAATTGACTTGTCAGAATAATGTTATGTAAAATTATAACTTATTTTTAGTCATAGCAGTTGTTGGTATCGATTCTTTAGTACATGTATTTAATTTATCCCTATCGGATTTCACATATAATGCCGATATTTTCAATGTGGGATTTATGGAACAGTGGCACGTTAGAATATCACCCTGTCGAACTCGTTATATTACAGGTGAAATATTTCAAAATTTTTAAATTTCGGAATTCTGCACTTGGTAATAATTGTTTTTTTTTTCGTTGAATATACAATATTTTATTTATTGACAGTTGGCATAGAAATGAAGTAAAGTGGCCAAAAATACTAGTTGATGATTTAAAATTAAATGCAGAATTAAAATATTAGAAAGAATGTCTTTTAGGTTTATCAAAATTCCTTATTGTTTTGGACGCGTTTGTCTTGTAAAGATTATTAATAAAATTCTCCAAGTTTTAGTAAGCTTTTCTGGATTTCTGTCGCGGTCATCTTTGAAAGGTATTGCTGATGATAACCTCAGTTTCCCCGGAGCACGACAGGTCTCTTCGTTATCATATGTGAGTGTTTTTACTTTTTTTCCTCCAGTAAGTTAAATTGGTGCGAAAAGACCGTAATTCTTTCCTTACAGTCAATTTGAACTGTAAATTTCAAGTTAATATAATTTGGTTCAACCTTTGTTAATCAAAGTCATTTGAATCAGTCATTTGCTATAAATGAACAGATTTGTTTCCTTCTGTAACGTCAAACTTATGCTTTGGAATCTGGTGAAGTTTTGGAAACCAATTTTCAAGCATTCTCCTAATTGTGAGATTGTGAAAGCCTTTTTTATTCGAAAAATTATCGATATGCATAATGAAAACTTTTTGATCGCTGGTTAGCTCATGCGACATCTACGCACTAATTTTTTGATGCTTAAATTGAGTGTTTTTTGAAGAATATATTCGAAATAAATCAGGAAAATATTTTGGCGTTTATAGTTTTGTACGTATGGAATAGATCGTATTCATGTTTCGCTTTGATTCTTGATTCATTTAAATATTTAACTTCGTGAAATCTTTACAGCTGGTGTTATTACCTACTTTTCAGAGTCCAGACAACAAGATGATTGCCATAGCTAACAATGAAGGAATTGTCACAATACTTAATGCACCAAAACTTGAAATTCGATTTTTTTTTGAAGGTTTGGTACTAGAACATTTCTGTGATCCTTTTCTGCGTATGACCAAGAAATTCCACTTATTGTTCATAATTATTAAACTGATATTTTCAGCACATGCAATCAAGGTGAGAGCAACTTGTTTTTCTCCGTCATCGGACACTTTGTTGACTGGTTCGGACGATAAGATCGTCAAGCTATATATAATGTGAGCTTTTGATTAAGTTATTCGTACTTTCATCAAATTTGGGAAATTTCTTTCAATTTTTTTTTCTTTCTTTCTTCAAATTCCAAATTGGTCTTTTATGGAAACGAGGAAGGATCTGTTAATTATAATCACTTTATACTAAATTTAATAGAAATCTGTTTTCAGCCGCACTGACAAGGCACAATTAGTTAAAAGTTTTTGTGGCCATCGGAGTTATGTTACGGCAGTCAGATATAACCCTCGAAATCCGCAAATGTATATTTTTGTAATTCTTACTTTCATGCTTCTATTATTATATTTAAATGTATACAAAATTTGATTAATCACAGGTTTGCAAGTTCATCGAATGATGGCTCCGTCATCGTATGGAGTACTGCACAAGATTGTGCTCTTCACGTTTTTCAAGGAGCTCATGAAGGAGTGGTTAGGTTTGAACATTCATTTCCTTAATATAGCATGAATTCTTTATTACAAATCAGGATTAAACAAATTTCAGGAAAAGGGGAATTTCATGTTAACAAATTTCCTTTCTGAAACAGTAATCATAATGGCTACAAATTTTTAAAAAATCTAGTTTATAAAATTTGGGGAAATCTAAAATATAGAAAATTTTTCCAGATAAAATCCTCTGGGGAAATATAAAGTCCAGAAGCTGTCTGGAATAGGGTGCTGAAATAAGATGGTAGTTCTAACATTTGACCCCTGACAAATTGCAGCTTGCTCTACATTTTTGAGTTTTGAGAGAAGAATCAGATTTTTATTTGAGAATAGGAGAAATATTTTCAGAACTTTTTTCATATTGCAAGATTTTTTCAGTTGAAGAAGTAAGATGGCTATTCAAATTTATCATAGTATTCAAATGATCATATGAAAAAGTTTGGGAAAATCGGTAACTGTAAACAACAATTTCAGGTGAAAGGTCTTTCATTTTCGGTAGACGGGATGTATATAGCCAGCGTTGGTGAAGATCGTGCTGTTTGTATACATCGTTTGGGTATCCAGAAAGGATTTGCTGAAACAAACTGGCCAACCAATCAGGTGACAAGTTGTCACTTTTTTCATAGTAGGAAGTGAATTTAAATCATAATTTCACGTGAAATTAGAAGGTATCATACAGAGTCGTATGAAAATTTCCCGATTGTTTGGTTTGATGATTTGAGTTTAAATTTACTTTTCTCTATGGTACCATCTTAATGATGAACCATTTATAGTAATATATATATCAAGGAAACTCACTAGGCAATGCATCATTTTTATGCCGATTTTATCGGAATATTCAATTTTCTATAACAAATGCATGAGAGCAAACATTTGCCTAACTTGCTTCTTCTTTATCAGATTGCTGCTATATGTATAATTCTTAATAAGTATCATTTATTAGGAACTTCAAAATAATGACAATCAACAAATAGATTACAATACAACGATTACAAGCGGGAACTCCACAGCAACAAGTAGGCCTTTCCAAAAACAACGTTTTTTTTTTTTTTTTTTTTAATTTATCTTTCTACTAAATGTGTTATAGTATAAGCTAGAAGAAGTTCTGAATTTTTTAGCTTCCGAAAACAGAAAAAGCGCTGAAGAAGAAGACGAACTCCTGATAAGAGCGAGAAGAGATCTGGAAGGAATAAGTGAAGAGACATCGCCTAAATGACAAAAAAATCTTGCTGTATAGGAAGTTGAAATTCATTTGTTTCCTATTATTTGGAAAAGCCAAAAAATGATTCATGTATTTTATCATCGATTTTGGAGCTGAAGACACAAACTTGAGAAATATTTATACTGAGCAGAAGTTCTGAGAATCGCTGACTTGAATTAAAATTACTCCGCAACCATTAAATTTAAAATTACGAAGTTTGACATCTCTTTTTCATATTTTTTAATTACTAAGCTGAGACGGAAAATAAATTATAATAAATCATATAGAAGGGAAAATCTCAAACACATTAATCGCTGCTAATGATTATGAATGCCTAATGTGCTTCAGCTGATAATTACTGTTGCTGCCTTTCAATTTCTATTTGATGTTGATCTCGTTCATTTCGAGAAAGGTATCTACTGTTTCTTAAAAAACGCTTTTTATTCCCACAGCTAAGACAAGTCCTTATCATTTGCTTCTTTTTGTTGAGTCTGAAAGTTCAGAGGATTTCTTAATAAAGACGATACAATCTCTTTCTTGTCACGAATTTTTTTCAGAATTCTTCACGAGAAAGACCATAATTCGTCTTATTCGATTTCCTAAATTTACCTGCGCGCAAATTTTTCATATTTTTAGAAGTAAAAATCCACATCTGAATTTTTCGTTATAAAGTACTCATTGGTCTATAAATCCAGGTCGGAAGAATGGAAAAACTCAAAGGGACACTAATTTTAAATTCAATGATTACCTTACGGAAATCGACTGGGTACCATCAGAACGCGCAACAAAAATATTCTTGCATTGCTTACAGATCGTACGTCCAAAATCTTTTTCCAGTTGTATCATTTCAGCCGAACATAATGTTTTCATTTCACGAAGATAAAGTTTGCTAAGCGCTTCTAGTCCATTGTTACTAGACGATTCTAAAGCAGAAATATTTCCGTATATTTCTGAATATAACTCCTTCGAAATGAAATCTAACATACTGGAAAACTCACGCGTACAAAGTAGAATTGCTGCTCCGTAAAGATAGTTACATCGATAATGGAACTCATTTGGTTTAGTGGGACATTTCTTTCCGTTTGTTATCAAGTTATCAGCTTCGTTTCTGAATTGTTTCTGAACGAATTTGATTTTATCCAAATCCATAAACTGAAATTTGCAATAATGCCACATGACTGCTGCATTCTTTTATAATAATGCTGAATTACTTTGTAAAATTGCACGAATTCAAATAAACGTGTGATTCGTTACGTGAAATTTTTTTTTTACTGTCAAAACAGTTAATAGTTAGAGCATCAAAATAGAAATCGATTTTATCTCGCTATTGTATCGAACATAATCGAAATTGTTTTTTGAGCATTTATTTGAATAATTAAGAAATAACAATAACAATCAGAAATACTACAAATGATGCAATTATAATGATATAACTGATAATTATGGTCAAAATGATGCAATCAATTTATAAACAACTTTGGAAATGAAAAAACAAAATTAGTGATTAAAAAGATCATTATGACTTTTCCATTCGTTTTTCAATTTTTTCCAACAAAACTTCTATTTGAGCATTGAGATTTGGTTGTCCTTTCCTATTCTTTCTTGATAATGCCTTATTCATTTTCCGTTTAACTGATGTATATTCTTCTAAACTTTTCTGCCTCTTTTCTTTTTCCAACTTACGCTTTTCTTCTTCAGCTTTTCGTTTAGCTACAATTGTTTGATAGATAATTTGCGCACGTTGATTAGCATGCAAATGTTTCTTCTTTCTGAAGCATAATACCGAATACAGATTCTCAATGCAATACAAGCTCTGTTCTATTATCACAGTCTAAATGCTATTGTAAATTGTTTGTCTGTACACTTGTATTATAAAAATCAATTTGTTATATCGCTAAAAGGCATATTTGAGAAAGTTATTTACAATTTAATTATGCTAAAAATTTCATTTCCTTCTCTACCAGTCATCACAATTTCAAAGCATGGAATACAAAAAAACGGATATTAATTGTTATAGAAATAAAAAGTATTCGAAGCAAGAGTTAAGTAATGAAGAAAAAATCTCAGACCTTCGAGGAGAATTTGACTCATGTTGCTCCATCATGATTGAGGGAATCTCGGATGAAGGTTCAGCTTCTCTGCTACTGCTACTGCTGCTTGCCATTTGATGAATTCTCTTCTAAATCACGAGTATATTGTACTCAATAAATATAAGCAATTCCAACAGATCAGTGTAAAAAAATGAAGTATTAAATGAGTATACTGCGTAAAACGTATTCTGGATTGATTCACGTGACCCAACTCATAACATTTTCTGTTTGACCGGATGGTACTACACGGTTCATTCATTTTATGGGCGCCAAGTTGATAAGACGGTGCTTGTTTGTGACAAAATTGCTAGTGATATTCGATTGTGACAGGAAAAGAAATTGAAATTCATAAATTTTTTTTGCATTACTTATCTGTCATCACACCTACATATATCTCAGGTAAATAGTTACGTAACTTTTTTTGGAATAATCATTAGAGCTTTTTTTTTTTCATTTCCAATTTTCATTCTCATTCACACTTTTATTTAATACATAACATATTTGTTGGAAAAAGTTTTGAATCTTTGGCATTTGCAATAAAACACTTTATCCTCGAATTATTATTGCTTACATTTTTGATTGCAAATCTCATTTACTCATTTTAAAAATTTAAGAAAAGCTATTTTCACAAAAACATTTTAAGCGCTGTAATATTTTAAGGTATTTCGATTTGTTGCTCAATGCCGCCGAAGCCATTTTTGAAGAAACGTAGCGGTATTTCAGGCCGATTGATGGTAAATTCTCGTGCTATTGGATTAATTCTAATTAAATTCATATCAGTTTACCACATTAAATTGCTCACCTAAATTGTTGCAGGAAAAAATACATTATCCGATAAACGTAAACGTTGCAGAAAAGCAGTTAACTTCGTCGGATGTTTCAAGTGACGGTCATAGTTATGCTAGTAAGTTGAAAAATTTTAAGAGCTTGTAGTAGAAATTCTTCTTAGTTCTCTTCAAAAATTCAAAAATGCTGCTCAAAATTAGTTATTGGAGCTTTGCACTATGCATAATTGCTTTCGATTGCTTTCAACTTCTTGTTTCTTCGCACTTTTTTTTTTTACTTTTGATTTTTCTTACTTTTCAAAATAGACCTTTCTATACTTGATTTATCATTTTTTCGCTTATAATATTAAGAAAACTACCATTACTTGTTTATACTTTTCCAGGTGCCAAAGAAGCCCAAGATTTGAATCGTCCTTTTACGGCTGGCACAGCCGACAGTGGTTGTCCGGAAGATGCATGTTCAGTGGTACTTAGTCCAAACAATAACAGAAAAGAGGACGGTGTTAAATCGGTGGTCATAGATGTTACTGATTGCAGTAACAGCAATTCAACAGCTTCCTGCGGTTTGTCATTCTTAATTTTTGAGAATACTAAGAAAAATTGCTATTAATATTCTTTTTATGACTCATTATTTCAGAAGGTCGGAGCAATCACGGTGTGGTGTCAGTAATCCATGATTTGAGTAGTTTTTCAACGAACGAAAGGAATATCCCCTCTGCGACATGGAGGAATTTTGATGATGATAACTCTGTTGTGCAAGAAGGTACTGAATTTTTCATCTGCGATTTATCATTCATACTTTTTAGGAATACTGAAAAAATCTTGACATTTGAAGATTGCTTAACATGTACCCTATGTATCACTATATGTATGTATGGGATTTGATTTCAGTAACCGCTAATACATTAGCAGGATGTGTGGGTGAGCTTCAAGTCGATGTGATTTCACCAGAGACATCCGATAATTCTCAAGATACTGATGGTACAAGATCGCGCCACTGGCGGCAAGTTGTCAGTGAGTTTGCATCAGAAGCAAAGCAGAAATTGGTAATTGCATTGGGCTGCTGCTAATTCAACACTACTATAGATACTATGTGTACTCTACACTACCATAGATCTGCTATCCATTGTAGATCCAGTTAACTTTATCTTTCTTTTTATTAGGAAATCCTTCCTCTTGAATCGGTCTCTGCAAGTGGAAAATCTTCTTCAGCTGCAGACTCAAATGGATTGGACGAATTTACAAATTTTGCGAATTGGCACCGAAGATCTCAAGGAGGTAAATCTTACATTTAATCTATCTTTTATATATAGTTAACTTTAGAGCGCTTCCAGTTCAGATGTAATTTCATTGGATATTCCTCATCTTCCTTTTTAACTATATTGTAGAACAAATTGTCCCAAAAGCATATCGGAAGTTACATACCGCACAAGGAATATCACCTATTTTTACTGAGGTTAGGTTTATTTATTGACATAATTTTTTATTGGTTTCCAATTTTTGTCGAATTATTCATTATAAGTTTTTAAAACAAGATCATTCTGAAATATTTGCAGA
Organism: Mansonella ozzardi; assembly: GCA_029876185.1. NCBI lineage: Eukaryota > Metazoa > Nematoda > Chromadorea > Rhabditida > Onchocercidae > Mansonella > Mansonella ozzardi. The sequence goes on along the minus strand of JARVGP010000472.1, from coordinate 2,754 downwards.
AAACGAAAGACGGTATTTACGCTAATGTAAAGAAGATTGGGCATAACTCGGAAAAAATGAATACTGTATTACTAGAAACATCTTTGGAAAACTTAGACTCGAGGCATATTCGGGAAGGAGAGGTAGCATCATTTTATCAATGAAAATTATCAACGAGACTCTTTTTGACAAACACTGTTAATTTATAAACAGAAAAAAATTCTCTTGTACCGTTTTTTTTTTTTTTTTTTTTTTTAATAATTTTTTAATAATGTCCCTAAAAGATTGTTGATGTTACTGATTTTTGTTTGTTATAGTGTTTTGCTGAAATGGATCGTGAAATAATTGAACTACTAAATTGCTAGGTTTAATTACAGAGAATGCAGCAGACTGCCGAAAATAGCATGACAGGACTTGCGAAGCAGTTGAGAGATCTTATCGCTCATATAGATCTTGCAAGGGATTGTCGTCACAACGAGTATGAAAGAGTATGTATTTATCTTTCGAAACCTGAGGAATAGACATTCATTTATGATATGAAACATTGCAAAGACTTTTAAATATCATTATTCTTCTTTTCCAAATGTCTGCGGTTACTTCGTCAGGAGTTTCAAATATTACAAATCTTAATTTTTCCTGTAGTTAATAAGTATTCATTACTCGTTTCAGAATGGGCATGAATTCATCTGAACAGTCTGTTTCATTGTTGGTGTTTTCTTTTTCACTTTCATGATGTGTTAATGCACTGCGTGATTATCTCTTATTATCTGCTTATTACTTTGCGTAATTCATAAAAATTTGATTCTGAAAGAATCCATTTCTGAAAAAATGTTATAAATTTCTTGTCTTTTGCATGAAGTGTGTTACTATATCAATATTTGTGTTGTGTCTTCTGTTGAGTTTTCCAGATTAGTCTTAAAACTTGCGCATAAATTTCAGCTTGGAGAAATTTTTGATCAAGCATTACAAGAGAAAGAATATTTCCGTCAACAAGTGAATGAATTGAAAGAGCGTGTTGTGCAATTGGAAGAAAATAAACAAACGCGGCAAGAAAATCCTGTTGTAAGAAAAGAGGAAGAGAAAATATGTAATGCTGATATTAAACATTTGAGGCAAGGAAATGTTATTCTGAATCATCAGCAAAAACAGAGGAACAGTAGTGATACTGCTTTAGTAAACTTACTCAAGGAACAGGTCAGTATCGACTTGTATTTTGTCTGTGTTTTGTTGAGCTTAAATTCCCAATTTACCATAGTTATGATTTGTTTCCAATTTGCCATGGTTATGATTTTAAATTCCCAATTTACCATCTTTATGACTTATGTAAAAGACAAACTCAGTTAACATGAAATCGACTGAACTCTTTGTTCTAGGTATTCGTAAGAATAAAAATATTTTTACAATTTTCAAGCTACTTATTTTTTAAATGAAATGAAAAGCTTAAACATTTTCTTCAGATAAGCGATCTTCGTTTAATTGTGCAGGATTTCAATCGGCAACGTAGTGATTTGAGAACGCAAATCAGAAAAAGCAATACAGTTTTAAAAGAAAAAAATGAAATTATTGAGCAGTTGAAAAGCGAAAAAACACGCTTGGAAAAACGAATTGCAATCATTACGGTATGTCCTAGCACAAAATAACGTTCTTATCTTAAAAGTATCTTTTTAAAAAAATTATTTAAATATCAGAATTAAGTATTCCCAACAAAGTCCAAACTGACTTAATTTTAAAACTGATTGGAAACACTTTTCTGAAGAATCGTCTAGATATTGAAGAGCTGACGGTCGCTTAGTAGAAGATCAAGCGATCTTACAGATGAAATAAAGCCGATTAGTTTTACTTCTGAATTAATTTTGCATGTTTGATATATAGTCAGGTTTCTCTGAAGAATTGGATTTTTTCTCTTAACCAAAATTGGTCCTTTCAGAAAAATGTAGAGTTCATTAGTAATGACGGCAACGAAGTTGATTTATCGCTTTTTTTTCGAAGCTTTTTTTTAAAGTTTCTCTAAAGCATGATTTTGCATTAAAAATGGCTTTTTCAGAAAAATAAAGCAGCTGTTCGAGGTCGTTTAGCTGAAAATTTTCTTTCTGCTCAGGCAGTTGCCAGAGCTTCAAACAATGCAACTGTTACGACATCTACAAAAGACTTGACGCTTCAGAATAACGAGTTTCGCATAAAAAATGCGATAGATGGTGGAAGGTCTATTAGTCAGGTATCAGCAACAAGAGTTTTTCTGTTTTTTGCTCTCTCTAGTGTTTTTCTTATTGGAGCGAATAAAAAAAAACTTTTTAATGCTTGGCTACTGAAATGAAAAGTGAGCTGTTGCGTAGCTTAGTACTTAATTGCTCTTGATGTGATGATTGATATCACTATTAGATATTGATATCAATCATCATGTAATATTTGAATGTCCAACTTGAAGTGCGGAATTATTTAATAAAACTAGACTTGATGGATTTTAGGTCAATAACAACTCCACTAAGAACCAGAATATTGTAAATATTATCGAAGACACGGATACACTAAGCGATAATGACGATGTAGTTGAACAAGGAATGACATCGGCACGTTTGGGAAAGAATGTTCGGTGGAATGATCCTCTTGCAACAACAGCTTGTTTTTCCCCACCATTGGCTGCCCGTTCTTTAAATCTTCGAAATCCTGACATGGTTTATTATTTATTATTTTTCTTTTTTTTATTTTTTTATTTTTTTTTTTTTAGGATAAGTAATATGTCTCTTCTTAAGACTTAGAATATTGTAAATATTCTAT
>JARVGP010000471.1:0-43214 GCA_029876185.1 Mansonella ozzardi | reverse complement strand
ATTTTCTGTTTCATTTTTTTTTTTTTTTTTAACCATTAAATCAATGTTATTAGGTAATTTTATGAATCTTATAATATTTTAATAAAGCAATTATTTCATCTCTATTTTGGTTAATTTTTATATAATAATTTTTTTTAAAAAAAAAATTTTTTAATATTATAAAAAAAAAAAAAAAAAAAAAAAAAAAAACAAATTGAAGAACAGAAAAACAAGACAAAAAAATGATAGGATTTCAGGATTAAATTCAGGACTATTGTAGAAAGAAAGGTGATCTACAATTAGTATTGGTATTGGGAAGTATTAAATCGGAAAAAGACAACATAATTATTGGAAATAATGTACTTAAAAAAATACAAAAGCTTGATTCTAAAGCATCGAACCAAAAATATTTTTTTTCAAAAATATCTGATGAATATATAAGCAACATGATACATTAATAAATATAATTTGCATATTGTCGTATTTGTTGCGGTAAAAAAAATGCTCGATAATTTATCAAAAAATTATAAAAACAAAAAAGATGAAAATATATTTTGAATTATTCGAAAGATTTTTGAGTAAAGCAATTAATGAAATGATATTTCACTTTATTTTATCTTTCCAAAAAAAAAAAAAAATTATTTATTTTAAAATTAAATTTAACAAAAAATTAACGATCTGAAATGAGAAAAAAAAAAAAGACAAAAGGAAATATTGCAAATTCTTTTAAGCTAAATGCTATTTATATCCCACTGATTTGTCATTCGTCCTGTCAGCCAATTTATTCCTTTAGTTCTATTCATACAATTAATGCTAACAACATGTAATTAAATTTTAATGGGAAAATCCATATTAGTTGTTGCAAGCATTGCTTCAGTAATGAAGAAACAAATGAGTGTATCTAATTATAGTTGCGTCTATTTTATTAAAGCTATATTATGATTTAATCATAATTTTGATAAGATGTTAGATATAAATTCATACATGAAAGAGTAGCATGTCTCTTCTAATTTGCTATTCTACTATGCTATGCCAGTTAAAATATGTCGATAGCATGTGCTCGGTTCATGCATTAATAAATACATAATAGGCTAGGCTCTTTTTCCAATCCAACAAATAAAATTATGTTCATAATAAACTACAAATATAAGAATGAAATGTCATATCAAATAACAAGTTAGAAAATTAATCAAATAATTCAACTTATGAAAAATTGATTCATGTTATAAGTGGCTGAGTAATTATTTCTTATATTATTAATAAATAAATTTATAAAATAACAAAAATTTTTTTTGTCTATTTTTCCATTTTTTTTCAAAATTCTAAGGCATTGCGTGCAAAAAAATAAATGAATAAATTTTTCTTTTTTTAAAAAAAATTTGATGAAAAACTTTTTTGAAAAAAATAATTCAATTTTTTTAAACATAATCTTCCAAAATTACTATCATTTTAATTCCCATTTATGGTTCAATTTTTCTTGTTTTAAAGCTTAAAATAGGATAATGTATCATCATTTTCCTATGAATATAATAAAGCTTTAAATAAGAATGTTGTTTTGATTAAACTGAGATAGGGATTTAGAATAGTGATAAAATGTATATGATATATTGACAATAAATAATTATGTAATTTACTAAGATTTCGTTTTCTTTTTTTCTTAAGGATGAACTTTAAGATTACTTATTGTAAATAATACAATGGGCGCTGACAAATATTTGTATTTCATTAAATATTTTATTAAATTTCTTACTAGATATTCAACCACCTAACATTCATCCGAACTTTTCATTAATCATTTTAATTTGATTCAGCAGTTCTTCTTTTTATAGATGAAAGTATATGTATGTTTAATTTAACGATAAAATTTATCGATAGTTCTTTTGTTAATTATAACACTTTGTCATTTTCAGATAATCATAATGACTATCTTGTCATCATTTCCTTATAAAATTATCGGTCATGAGATTATCTGAACAAATTTCAATGACAAATGATAAAAAAATTTGGTTATGTGAAAACATAAATTATTCACAACAAATAGTACTGTAGCGAAAAGTCATCATGCATGGCTTCTTCTTCGAATTTCCTATATATAGAAATTAGAGAGAAAAAAACATATTCATTCGAAATTACATATTAAGATTTAATTTATTAGATGTTTTCTTTCATTTCTTGCCAATTATGAAATTTAAGTACAATTAGTCTAACCATTCTTGTCAAATTTTTCATCAGTAAATTTTCCCTAATTCCGAGTAAAATATAAATTTGAATTTAATTAAAATTCAATAACTTTGATACAAAAAAAAAAAGAAAAAATAACGCAGATGGGTGCGAACAAAGAAAAGTTTTGAAAGAGAATGAAAACTGCTAAGAAGACAGAAATGCAATTTCATATTGGATTTAACTTTGCGCTGAATTCCCCAAGCTAATGCTTTTAACAATTGCTAACTTTTAGAGCCGGAAAAAAGCTCAAAAGAAAGTAAGTTTGCTGAAAGGAATTATGAAAACTTAAACAGCCATAAAAAGCTGACATTTTACAAGTCCTTTTTTTCTTTAAGAAACTTAATTGATTTTTCATTATTAGAGAAGATCTTTTAAAACATTTTGAAAAATTATTTCCTTTCCAAAATACCTGCTTGAAAGTGTAAAACTTCCGACATTTAATTTCTCAAATAAAGTACTCAAGTAATTTCAATGAAAGATTAAGGACAAAAAACAAAAAACTATCTTCGTGACAATTTCACAGCTGAAATTGAACTTGAAATTTATTGCTGATTATTTTACAATTACTTGCAAGAATGGGCTAAAGTTATCTTCAATAATGAGTCAGCATATTAACGGATTTTTGAAACTAAAATTTGTTCATGATCCCTCGAATAAATTTTTCTCTAGGAAAAATTTTGTAGTATGAAGCGATGAAATTAAAAAATCAATTTAGTATTTTAAAAAGAGCAATTCATTTGAAAACATTTTATTTCATTTTTTTCGTCTGCTTTTCTATGCTAAATTCAAGAACAATTAAAAATTTAAGAATTGAAATAGCTTATAATTATTTATTCAGTTTTTATGGGCTGAAAAGTGCCTATAGATATCAGTATTTTTTCTGTTTGCTGTTTTTTTTCTTTTCTAAATGCTTCGTTAATTAGCTATGTTGCACAGCAGGCCTAATTGGCTGAAATAATTAATTAATCTATTTATTTATAGAAGCATTGAAGGGGTTTGTTGCATTTATTTCGCTATACTTCTCGAATAATTTTATTTATTTTTTCATTTTTCGTTCCCATCCAATTATTCAAATATTTTCATTCATTTATTTTTGCGTTATGTTTTTCATCTAAAAATTCAAATGCTAACTATTATTTTGTTTACACACTGAATTTATTGTCATCACTTCAATATCCAACGTGGTATCATTTCTTTATTAAATAACAGTTAAAAAATATTCCAGTTAGTATTAGATTAAATTTATTGAATGATGCAAACAAGTATGAAATAAAATCAAAGTTTCAATCATTTAATACCCGCCGTTTTACCATCGCTAAATCTTTTACAATTATGGAAAAAGAAGCACAGAATTAATGCAGAATTTGAATTAGTTTTTGCTTATATCAATTATGCCGTAATTATTGTAATTAAAATTAGAAAACATTTAGCAATTAAAATGTTTTATTTGTCATCGCAGTATTTGTTTAGTTTAGGGAAAAAATGATAATTAAAATATTGACAGATAGAATCTACAAATTAATATTCTTGTGCTTTTGTAATTAAAATTTTATCTTGTATCAGTTAAAATTTTTATTAATTTGAATTACAAACAATGTTAAAATATTTGAAATAGATCGAATTATTTTATGCAACAATCTTACGAATAATATTGATATAACAACAGCATGTAATAAAGAAATACATCCATTGCACAGCATAACCTAATTTAAAGTACAGTCATACTTTTTCACAAAAATTGATTTAAAGTACAGACATAAGCAATTAAATAATTAGCAGATTAGCAAAAGAGCTTGCTTAATTAATTTTGGCACTTTCTCTTCACAAAATTTTAAGATATAAATTGAAATTTAAAAGATTTGTCATTACTTAGTGAAATGAAAATTGATATATTATGTGTTCTATTTTTCAAATTATTACTATCTTTTTGCTTTGATATAAATATCTTTTTTATTTTCAATTGAATCAGGTTACGATAATTAGTGAGATGAAATTAAGATAGCAATTGCCGCCAAAAATATAGCCAGTTACGAAATAATTAATGAAAAAGCTTGAAAGAATAATAAGCTATGGTGTAGTTATCCAAGGATTTCCGCTACCTCTATAATATTGCCTACCACCTAATGTTGTCGTGAGCATACTTGGTAATTGAGTCGGAATGAACATAGACCTTCCTATATTTCCGTACGATCTGCGGAAGTATGGCACATGCGAATGATAATTTGTATAACCGTAACCACCGAATATACCATTACCAGTCCTACCGTATCCCCATGGAAAATATGGCGAATAATGACCGTGTCCCCATGGAGAATATGGCGAATAATGACTAGCTGAAAATATTTGAAATTTTACAATAATTAATTGATGAAAAAACAAAAACAATTTGATTGCATAATTGTTTAATAAAGAAATTGAAAAATTTACGAAATTTCTAAAAAATTTCACCATTACCTCCACCATGAGCAATCGTAGGGTGAGTAATCCATGGATTACCAAACCCAAGGTATGGCATATTTCCAGTGAGAGCTTTCAAACCAAAAATACCACCCAGTGCTGTGGTACTTTCGATGATAAATGTTATATATAAGATTGCACATAATCCTAGAAAAAAATTCCCAAATTTTCAATTGGAAAAATTTAAGAAATATTCCAACTGAAATGACATTTTATACAGATCTTTGTATCATACAATATTTTATGTCATACTGTCGATGCTAATTTCTAATATTAAGTAATTCATTGAAAAATTAACAAGTATTTTGACAAAAACTAGTCATTACATATTTTTCGTGCTATTATTAATGTTTAAGCAAATTATACTTGAGCGAAATATTTTAAATTAAGTTACTTCTTTTTTGCGTGAATTTTAAGCATTCTGTAATATTATTAATTAAAATTATAATAAAATCAAGGAATAACCTAATTTGCTTGAACAATAAAGATTCATGTTGAATAGAAGATGATATTATTGTATGAGAAATAGTTTAAGTCGGAAGCAACTGCTCACTACTATTTCACTACTATTTATACGTTAACATGAAATTTGAATGTTATCGTAACCCTTTTTTTTTTCTCATTCTCTTCAAATTACTCGAACACTTCTAACTATCATTCCTTTATTTATGCTTCATTTGAATCAAAAATTCAGGTTTTCTTACAATTTAACCTATTTTTTCTCTACTTTTTTGACCTTCACTTTTGCATCAAATCAAATGTTTTTCTCGTTTCCATTCAACCATTCATTTATTTCTTCTCATTCATTTGCTTCTCTTTGTAAAATTTATAGCAAAATAAAAAATGAAAATAGAATTGTTTTGCATAAGTTTTGCAAAAATGCTTCACGTAGTTCTATGAAGAAGAATATAACATCAATTAAACTACGCGAAAAGTTAATTACTTGAATTAATGAAATAAAAAAAAGAGTTCCTTCAAATTGCCATACTGTTACACTGTTTTTTGTTTTGATAATTTTTATGCGTAGGAAAAAATTGAAAAGAAGAAAAAGCTTGATGGGAAAAAGAATTCGAATAAAAAAAAAAAATAAATCTTTAATTTCCAGTTTGAATTTAATGGGTGCGTTTTGTTTGTTTATCATGTTGGTATATTTTTAATGTTTGTGATTTTTTTCAATTTTTTTTTTTTTTTTTAGAAAAGTAAAACGACAAATTTAAAAAATCACATTTCTATAAATAACAAAATAAAAAAAAGGCAAAAGTTTGTTTCACAATTTACGTAATTTAAAAATAAGAAAAGGTAGTAATAAGAAAAAGATTTTATAATGGCTAAAACAATTCAACTTATAAAATTTAAATTTTTTGTCATTACTGAATTTTCATTGATAAAATTTGTCATCACTTCGGTAACCTACCATTTTCAAGTAATATATTTGAAGGACTTGACACAATTGCTAGTATAGAATTTAATAGTGAAACACTTATTTATTTGTTTAATTTAACAATTATTTGATAGAATTATTTGACGATTTTTTCTTGTTGTGCAATAATAATAATGTCATTACATCATAATGTCATCGCTTTTATGTCAAATCAATTTTTATTTTAGTTTAATTACAAATTCCTGGAATAACAAATATCGATCATAGCACTGAAGGGTATCACTTTTAATTTTCAAATTAACAAAGCAAATTTTTTGCCATGAAAATATTTTATTTTTTGAAAATCAAATTTCATACATCAAAATTGGCATCAGAAGAAGAAACACAGAAGCGAAATTCAATTATTATAAATAATGTGTGATTCTTTTTCGGAAACTTCAAACCTATTTGAAAAAATAATTTATGCTCAAATAAATAACTGAAGCAGATATTAATTTATCGCTTAAATCCTTGCAAAATTTTTAGCTTTTCTTTCACTTCACATCAGTCTAGATTTAGTGCTTTCCGATTTTTTTTTGCTAAGAACCATTTTGATCCTTTTATTTGTAACATGGATGGCATAATTTAAAAACTAATAAATTCTGTTAATTTGAAAAAAAACTTAGATCAAAAACTTTCGAAGCATTAATTTTAACTTAACTCCTATTTTCTGTTCCCTGTGCTGTCGCCTTCATAGCTTATATTTAAATTTTCGCGCACCACCGATTAGTAATTACTAAATCAAAACGAAGATTAAACTAAACTTCTGGCAAAAAAAGGATAAAAGAAATCAGGTGGCAATGCAATGTTAATGGTTGGGAGTCTCGCAAATAGCTGAACTGGCGGAGCAGTTCGATCAACAAAATAAACCATAAAATTAAAATAGATGTATTGATAAGGATATGTGGTCAGATCGATGATATCCGGCTTGCTTAATTCAATCTGATATGAGACTAAACGATGAGAGTAAGATTGAATAGTCCCAAAACGTTCATATGCAAACTGGATTGATGCTGCTGTTGTTAATTTACAAATTCCATCCATTTTTTCCTGCAATTTGCCTAAATTTATTCAGGAAATAGATGAATTTGAGGAACATGCATGAAATTAATTAATTTGGGCAATTTTAAATATATTTGGTATTAATTGCAAACTTATTTTCCTTTTTTTCTAATTTGAAAAATAAATGAAACATTAAAATGAAAATTAGCGGCCACTTCTGAAGAAGATAATCGATCATTTTGCATTGTAGTTGTTTCATTTGTGTCATACGGTAAGCTGTAAACAGTAATTCTATTCCATTCATCAAGTAAATGTTGAATTTGAGCCAATATTTGAACACATGTAGTAATTCTACAAAGTAATAATTGAGCGTAAAAATAAAATTTCTCATTTATTTTGAATTTATTAACTGCAATCTAGCAATATAGATACGAAATTAATTCCAATCTAAAACTTTTGAACAATTAATAAAATTTAAAACAGTGAAAATCTTAATTTTCATTTTTAGACATAATTCAATTACTCAAAAACAAGACATTACAGTTGATAAATTGGAATAATATTAATTATTAGCACAAAAAACTTGAAAGAATACCTGAGACGACATGCTGTATTAATTTGAATACCAAATCGTACATTTACTTGCTGCTTCAGATTATCACATTCCATTCCGGACGGAATTAAAAATGCTTCTTTGGTGGTACTTTCAATTCGAATAATCTGTCCCAGATCATATCCTAACGGTCTCGCTACTTTCAAATCATTTAAAGTAGACGAAATTTCGATAAAAATTGCTTCAAATCGATAAGGTTGCTGAGAATAACTTTGCTTGGTTATATTTGCATAATGAACACTTGCTGATATATCTTCTAGCATTCCATCACGAGTGATAAATTTAATTAACACCTGTAATTTGTGTGTATCAAAATTAAACTGTAACACCTACTATGAGAAATTTTTGGGCTCATTGACTTGTTTATTAACAAAAACGCGTACTTTATTAAAACAAATTTTACCAATAAGTCTTTAAATTGAAATTAGAATTAGATTTCTTCTCGTTCGTTTAGACTAATCTACTGCTTAATTATTGATATTTCACACGCGTACTATTTAAAAATAACTTACTTTTGAAACGGCATTAATACATGCTGTACCATTCCAATACAACCAACGGACCATATGACTTTTTTCCGGTACACTTTCCACTGATACGATCGTTCTATTGCCATTCTTCTTAAATTTTTTTTTGTTTTAATTAAAAGATTTACTTTCTAATAATCGAAATCCTTTATTCATAGTAACCTTTATACTTGCATATTTCTCACTTGATAAATAGCATTTAAGTTTGAAATGATGGATGGATTATAATCGCAAAAAAAAAAAGGAAAGAAATTGAAGTTTCAGCTAAAAATAAATTTATTGTTATCAATAAATTTTTATTTTTTAAAAGCAAACAAAAATATTAAACGAAAATTACTTCTGTGGAATATTTGCGCAAATAATAGCTAACATTGAGATATTTTAAATCGACACAATGCTTTTGATCAAATATGTCCCATCGAGGTAAACATGTCAAGCTAACGTTTACTGACAAAGCTGAAAATATAGGACAGATTCTAAAAAGCTGTTTTATTCGAGCAAAAAAAAAAAGATTTTAATCGAAAATAGTAGCTTCATAATTGAAATATATTTTTTTCAATCAATGTTTGTGCATAATAAATGAATAATTGAAACGAACAAAGTGGTACAGTTCCGGTACATTGATCGGAAAATATTGTTGCCGGATACTCAAAAACTGATACTTTTTCATCCTCCCATACCCCAACTACTTTTTCCTAAAAACTTGCAATAAATATTTTATAATAAAATGCAATCATTTTGAATGAACAATTAATTCAGTTGAATAATTATAGCATCTTTTATGAAAAAAAATGATAAATTAGCTTGAGAGATCATTAAAAATTGAATTATTAAAAAATCGTTCTTTAAAAAAAAAACCAATAAAATAAAATAAAATGTTACTTTATAAATCAGAATTAACTGTTAGAAATTCATAGTGGGAATATAATTTCAATAATTTTAATAAAATTTAACCGTTGGAACAGTGATAACAGTATGTTTTGTCGGCAAATACTTTCGGAAATGGCTTTCTGTTCGAAATGGTGCTATTTTTAGAGAAGCGACATTTTCTAAAAATATTTCTCACTTGATTTGCTAATTTACTTTCTCTCCTTCTTTGTCTCTTCTTGTCTCCCTCTCTCTTTCGCTTTCTCTGTTAATCATTTGTCATTTTTTTATTTGCTTATCAATTATCATCTGTGTTTGAAAATTTCTTTATGTAATATTTCTCAAAAAAATGGTAAATTTTGAAAATTTAGAAAAAAAAAAATGATCGAATGAGATTAAACTGTTCAATAAATATTGATCATACTATTATCAACTTTTTGCTTTCAATTAATTAATTGAAATTATTGAAATAATATTATTACCATGTTATTAGTAATGCTATTTTTTATACTGCGGTATTATTTATATATCAGATTTCAATTATTTACTACAATGCATACCAATATTTTTAGCTATTATTTGTTATTTTAACTAATTACATTGTTTATTAATTAATCAAAACACTAACCATTTTGGTGTATAATACAAAATAATTTACTGGATGGTTCCAGCGGCTTAATTGAATGTAAAAAAACCGATTTCATGCAAATATCAGCAAAAATATCAGAAAAGTAAATTATGGAGAGAACAGAAAGGATGGCAGTTCTTAGCGTCATCATTTATGTTGCCATAGACAACGGTATCGATGGCGCTAGCTTATATCTGTGAAATTAATGATCGGTCCTATTTGCTACATATCTTCTCAGTTATTTAAATTAAAAAATTTTCATATAACTGAAATGATTGAAATGAAAAATGCTAATCAAAATTGGCATAATGGAAGAATTAATAATTAATAATCAAAGGAGACTTTCATCAATCAATGATAATCAATTTTCCAATCATACTGCACATAATCTTCTAATTTTAAATTAATTTATTTGATCTTTCTGGCGATCTTTAATTTCATTTTCTAGCAGATTTAACATCCTTCGCCCAAGCCATTCGAATTTATCATTTTAAAGAGTATTACCAAATGAAATTAAATATCGCTTATCCTTAAAAAGAATCATAAAAATCGTTGTACATCACCTGATAAAAAGAGTGGTCAGTGAATCATTCAGTTAGATTATTTTCTTTCAGCAAAATTTGCTAATGAAAGATATTTAATTTATTCCAACTTCAAAAATTACTTCAACCTTTCATTTGAAATTAAACAACAATCATTTAGAAATGTCATTTGTTTATATTTTCAGCATAACCTGCAACTCTCTTTACATTTATGCAAAATGAAATCTTTGCACAGAAAAGTACGCCATAATTTCTACTTTTCCGAAAAATGACCCAAAGAAAATTTCAGCAGATAAACCTTACCAATTTCAACAGAAAGCACTTGACATTTCAATTTTGGCATAAAACATTCGATGGATAATCTTTCTAATTTTGAAAAGATCTACATTATTATGTATATATTTTTCTCATTTTCTTATACTTTTGAAAAACAGAAAAATTTTTTAAATATTTCATTACAAAATCCATTTCAAGCTGCAATACGTTTTGTCATGAAATATTCCAAAAATGGATTGGATTTTATCAATCAAAATTCTTTTTTAGGATTTTCATTGATTGATTTAAATAGAAAACTCTCAAATGTGTTCATTCATCGAACATATCAACAATCAAATGACCGGTTGCTCTAGATCTAGTGGAAGAAAAAATCGAAAAAAAGAAAAAGCATTGGCATCGGTTTCAGTATCCGGTAGTATAACTTTACCCAGCCTCTCTACCATTGATAATGGATAGAATTTACACATTAATTTGAGGAATTCAAGATGAAAATGAGATATGAAATCTTAGAATTTCTCCCCGAAATTTTGCAAAAGCTTAATCTAATAAAGCCAGAAACAGTTATATAAAGAATTTTGGTATGTTATCCTTCTTGCTATACAATAGAGAATTGCGGAAGATCGTTTGTTGCAAGAAAAAGCACACTTATTAAGATCATTTTTTGCAAGAATAAGCACACTTCACGGTTCGTTTTGGTTAACTTTGACAACGTGGCTGTGTACCATAACCGTGTACCCATAAGTTTCCTTCAAACTCTAATTTCCATTAAATTTTATTACATGGTAACTGCTTAAGACAATTGCTATCATCTGTTTTGCAGAGAAATTTGTAGATTACGATTACCGATTTAGATCGTTAAATATGGCATCAAATAGGAATTCTTCTGGGAAAATAAGAGTTAGAAAAAAAAATTGCAAATATTAACAAAGTGCTCGACCAAAAAAACGACGAAGAGTATCCATAGCAAAATTGGAACTGAGACATTCCGCAATTTTTTTTCAACATTGGAAATTAAGTAATCCGGCGTCTTAAAGATGACGTCGTACGCCCTCTCCAGGAAATTTTTATCTGCTAGATTCAACGGTAATATAAGAAGTGAATTTTGGAGTAGATCCCTAAGATTCAAAAATTATTTTTCAGAAGGATGATTTGATACCAAATCTTAATCTTATGAAGGAAGACACCGAACATACAGATGCCAGCGATAAAACCTCGAGTAACATTGAATTATCAAAACTCAGCTCGTCAGTTAATTATTCGAAACTTAGTATCAGCGCATCGCGCAGCAACAGTTTAGCGCATCCCCGGTAATAAGCAACATAGTCAAGCAGTAATGTAGTGATATATAGTGTATAAATGGTGTTTAATAAATTCACAAACCTTATCACCTTTGCAAATCTTAATAACATTATTTATGCCGAAATATCAAAATCATTGCCCACATAAAGAAATCATTAAAAATCAAAAAGTAGTAATTGGAATTACATTAACTGATTCTGATAAATTTAAAGGAACAATTAACTTCAGAAATGTCATGAGAAAAAAGGAAAAATCAGATGAGATAGCAGTCATTAAATTTCCTTAACATTTTTATAATTATACTTCCTAAAGATCATGAATTTTTTAGTATAACACATATTGAATACATTTCTTGGAGGCAGTGAACAACTGAAAAACAGCGAGCTGTGAATGAATTTATCTTCAAAAGATGGGTATATCAAAATCAATTTTGAACAAAAACAATTCTGATAGCATTCTGCAATTTTGTATAACTTAATTCAACTATAAAACAATAAGATATTTATATTTAGAAAGGAGAATATTCCTTTCGATGAAAAAATAAAGAGTAATCAAATTCATACTGCAACTTGGTCCAAACATACTTCAAAAAAAACGAGAATTCTTGAAAGTTTCCATAGATCACATATGAAAATTATAAACAAATGAGAAATTAAAAATAAAATATATGCAAATTAATACACTGGTTTATATTTCTTTATTTCTACCATTATATGATGAATATTGACTAGCTCCTTTAGAACGGCATTTTCTGCAAATACTTCGTGCGATAACACTTTACTAAATCGATGATAATATTGAACAATTTGCGTGAATGTCATCTGAAAAATACATGTTTGCATTAAGAATTCTTCCAAAAATTCACGAAAAAGTGAAAAAGACGAAAACAGAAAAATCGTGATAAATATGCTAACCTGTAAGATGTTAGTACCATTTTTAAAATTCGTAAATGATCGAACAATTTCGCTATTTACTGCATCTATCGATTTCTTCCAATTGGCGGAAAAATTACGCACAATTTTTGTTACACTATCTGAATTGAATGCACTCGTGATAATAAATGAACTCTACACTATTGAAAATTGAAATTAAAGTGTTTATTTTCTACAAAAACCTACAGAAAATTGTGTCATTTGCGATAATCCCAACAGTAAATTGAACTCTCTTTTCTTATCCCTCTCCCACCCAAGTAAATATAACGTCATTAACAAATAAATCCCGCAGAGTTGTAAACATGTTTTACCCGAATAACGAATTAAAAGCTGCTTATGGCCTTGTTCAACCAGTGGTTCACATTCATTGACAAATGACATTAGATCACCAAAATGAGGTCGAAGCATCAGTTTAACATATTCATTGATGCGATTCTGTTTCAGTTCCCAGAATGATGACTTTTCATTCGAATCGAATGCCACTCGCTCCTGTCACTGTCATCATTGCAACACAAATATACATACTACGAGAACAGCAGAATAAATCAAATTTAATTAATAACAAAATACAAACCTCAAGGACACTGAGTATCAAATCATAGTTATTGATAAGACAGACAAGCTGCTGCACATGAGAAGGTAGTTGTTCCGCAATACGAGTTAAGAAATTCTCGATTTCGGTTTGTTGCCTACTCAAATAAAGCTGCAACGATTAGATTTTAAAATTAAATATTATGGAAAAATTTTCCAATCCCTTGTTTTTCATATTTATTTACCAAGAGAGAAGCGAAAACAAAAAATAGAATAGTTAAATTAAAATTGAAAATAATAAAATATAAAACCTGTAATTTTGGATCGATTTGTTGCATCGACGTCTGACTGCAAACTAATAATGCACATGTGAACTCTGCGTAACGTCTTATGATCTGGAATATAATAAAAATCAAAAAAATATGTACAAAAAGAAAACTTCTACAGATATAATAGCTGGAGTTAGAAGTAAGCAAAACTTAAAGCTAACATAGTGTGGATGAGTATCATGTTGCAGTTGCATTTTATGCATGTCAAGATCACGTAAGCTTGCATTATGCAATTCCATAACGGTATCAAAACGATGCCACAATGTACAGCTCATTGTCTCCCAATAACTGTAATTTACATATTTCAGTTCAGTTTCACCTCATGAAAATTAAAAACTTGTAACGAACATTGAATTTCATGATTTGTACATCTTAAAGTAAAAACTTCAATACCTTTCCAAAGCTGGCACTCCTCGTTCAATCATCAATTCTTTGTATTTTGAACATAGACTAATGCAAATGTACAGCGATATAGCATCGTAATTAAAAGATATATGCTCTTCGCAAGATTTCTGAAACAATAAAGTAATTTGAGCAGTAAAAAATCCAAAAATTACTAGCTTCAATGCAACTTTAAAAAAAACTGTGCATTTAAATGCTAACCAATAAAGTAGTTATTGTACGCATCATAATTTCGCTAAAAAGCTCGAAAGAAGTTTGCCCAGTGATCATGAAAAAATCTGATACAAACAAATATTCATGGGATGAATGATCGACCAATGCAAATTGCAAACTTCGAAATAAACTCTCAAATTGAAACTGCAATTTTGTTTAATGGAATAACAAAATAAAAAGTGAAATTGCGCTGAAATACATATGAATCAAATAGCTGTTTGATAATATAGATAGCTCCGTAATTTTCGGTTTGTCCTTCTGATTCAAAAACATTAATTACTGTGTTCAAACTAAATATTTTCCAGAAACTATTACATATTCCCATGAAAAACAATATGTTTTACACATATATACATATAGCAACAAATACATTCTTCCTCTTACTATATTAATCGAACAACAAACCCGTTCATTTGCTTGTTGCGCTGCATGTGGCACAATAAGCGGAGACACCAAATCACGGGATAATAAGCTGTCGCGATTAGCCAGAGAAAAAACGGTTGCTCGATTTCGCATCTGCTATAATGGCAAACAATTTTTGCTTTTTATAATTTTAAAGAGATTATAATATTAAGGGAAACCAAAGCATCTCGATAATTGTTAAAAAGTAAAATACGGCCAGAAAATAAGACTGGGAAACTTTTTCCCTTAAAAAACAATTAAGAAATTTTTCTAAAAAAAAAACCTTAATTAAAAAAACAGATTATTTTAAACGCAATAAAGTATTTTCATTAAAGCCGATAACATACCTGAGATTTTAAACTGAAAAAACTGGTTGTTTTCATCGCATTTTCCGCTCCCAAAAGGTCATCTTTGGTAGCTACATCAGCCAGCTGAAACTCATGATAACTTAAGGCAGGTTGCAACGTTCATAAATACTTGCGACGATAACAGCCGACATTAATTAATGTCAAAATTAATAAATCCGAGAATTAACTCTGCTAGTGTTGAACAACATAACTAAAAGATAACTAAATTGACATTAAATTGACACAGAGGACACACCAGCAAACGGAACAATCTGGAAGCGTATGTTTTGAAATAAGTGAAAAACATTTTACTGATAACTTCAACGTATTCATCTCGAATCTAAAAAAGATTTAGATTTACAAAAAAAATATACTCATAAATTATGATAAATCAAAAATTAATTTTCAGCAATTTTCTTTTCATTTCCTTTAAATCATGCTACATGAAATTTCCGTTATATTTAGACAACTGGCACCAATAATTCTTACCTCTCGAGCTAAATGCCTGTCATTTGCCATCAAAAATTGGTAAAAAAACCTGAAAAACTTTTATGCTCCAATAAACGACTTCTGAGGCATCGTCCTTCGAATATTTAATAAATTTTATGCATTTTTACAAAATTTTCTCTAAAAATATGACGATGAACACTCATCAAGATTATATGATCAGGATCAAATAAGTGTTACACATTAACCCACCGATTTTTAAGAAGTGCTCCCTGTGGAATTTGATAATTTGTGAGTGGTTTCTTGAAAGATGAAATCTTCAAAAGTAGCCACTCTCTAATCTTCGCCATTGCCTAAAGGTGCAATAATTTTTCAATAATTACTTTGTTTCAACCCAAAAAAAGCATAGATAATGAAAATTCTGAATATAAACATTTAAATTTGAACAAAACTTGCTTTGTATTTTAAATTCTCAATAACATCGTGCACATCAGAAGTAGCCTTTGCGTCACGGAATTCTTGTGCTTTAAGGAATTGCAGTTTGTGTTGAAGTTCATGAAGTTGCTCAAGAAATTCACGTTCACCAACATCTCGTTCAACGATCGTTCTACATAAAAAAATAACAAATTTCATATTGTCACTCTATCAAAATCAATCACAAATTTAATCAAACCCAAACTGACTACCTTCTGATAAAATAGAGCATAAAACAAAATTATTCTTGATTAAGTCTCTAGCAATATAAGTTAATCTCGATTAAGTCTCTAGCAATATAAGTTAATCTCGATTAAATCTCTAACAATATAAGATATGCCATTGAATAGTCCAGAAAGTTGTCCACAAAAATGAATTCAAAAAGTATGGGAAGAAATGTACTAACTGTATCATATTTTGAGATACAACCATGTCATCAACAAATTGGCTCAATTCGCCCCGAATTTTTTGTCGATTTTGCAGCTGTTGATTGATATCAACCGATTGCTGCTGCAGTCTTTTCATGTCTGAGCTAATTGTACCCAGTTCTGATTGAAAACTTCGAAGCATTTCTTCCAATTGCTAAATTTATCCAAAACGTTCATTCTAATCTGTTACAGGGCAAAGTGACAATGAATAAGATTTGTGACAATTTAAAACAGAAACATTTAAGTAAAATAATCATAAAAATATGGTCACATATATGTCATATTTTATGACATATATGGTCACATATGTCATAAAAATAAGTTGGATTTTACCGCAAATGCATCGTCGCATGCGCTGATTTCTTCATGTAATTCAGCAAGTTTTTCAGCCTGATCGATGCAATCTTTAACGGCAAGTAAATGAGCTGATTGAAGTTGCTCTTGCAATTCTGCGGAATATTGCCGTAAATCAATACCCGATTCGAAAGCTTTCCGAACTGATACATCATCCAACTGGAAAGTGCAAATATATTTCGACACAAAGACTTTTATGAAAGAGAAAAAAATAGACTAAAAAAAATCAACAAGATTTCTTCGATAGATGCATTTTTTTTGGGTAGATGAATTCATCGAGTATTTTAACTTAACACAGCATACAATAGGCGAGATATTTTCCGAACCATCAAAGGGGTTGCAAACGAAAATTTCGATAATTCGGAACTATTGAACTTTTAAAAAAATTAAAAGCCATATCCTGAAGCCCCTAGAAACAATTATGGAAATTATCAGAAGAATATATCATTTTTGTTAATGACGATCCTTCGTCCAATTTTTACCTCTCATTTCCGTGATGTTGGTTTTATTTAAGTCATCATAATTTAAATCTCACTTCAGCTACCAAAATTCAAAAATATGATGCCATTTCTCCTATTAGAAAAAAAAAAACGAAAAATTTAATGAAAATTACAAAAAAACACCGTCGCTCGTTTCTCTGAACTACTGTCGGAAAAATATTAGGAAGATACTAACCCCAATTTCGTCAGTAATATCAACAATATCGTACTCTTCCTTCATTTCAGTCTAGTCCATTTGGCTTTTTCCAATTTCCTCCTTTGATTTTTCAGTTCTGTTTGAAAAAACTATTATTTTAAATTTTCAAAGATTCCAACTGTAATGAATAACCAGCGAATAATCTGAAAAATACACGATATATGTCAATGCGGATATTACATCAATACATATTCCTTCGTCGTGCTTTCTGAAATCTGCAGTTTTTTGGACACCATGACAAACTACACGACATGCTACCACTCATACTCTCATTTAAGTCAATATAATTCAAACTTTTGACTCTTCCATATGAATATGGAAGAGTCAAAAGTTGTTCCGCAGCAACTTTATTGAATTGACTGATCCAGCATAAATGGATCATACTAGGTGAGGAAAAAATGTGGGAAAAATATATTTTGCAGTAAAGCCCGCAATAAAGGAATAAAGCTATTCAAACTTGTTGATGTAACTCCCACCAACATTTCAAAGTTAACTTTTATATTTCGCACTACAAGACGACACCAAGTTCAGCACAATGGAAACAAAGGATTGCATAGGACCAGCTTGACGTACGTATAAATAAATATCTGTCTTTGACGCATTTACGAATACATATCTTTCCGTCCAGTTATGGTGTTACTTGTATTTTTCTAAGGGCAATAGTTCGAATTTCACTATAAATGTTCATATCACAAATATCTACGTCTGCAAATCTATTAATAGCTTCTCGATTAAGACAAGAACCATCTCTCACACTAGTCCGATTTGGATGACTACTCCAGAATGCAAATGTGATACAGTATATCCTAGATGCTGGTAGAGGCAGAAGTTAGATCGAGAAATTGGAAAGTAATAATGCTTCAATTGCACATGCTATTTCTGTCAGAAACAGTGGGCACTGTAACAAAATTTTGTTAAATAAAGAACGTTGAACAGTATATTCAGCTATAAATATAAAATATAGAAATCAGCATAAGAAAATAATAAAAATCATAGGCTATACAGGAAACACACAGAAGACTGTTCAAGTACAATTAACTAAGTTTAAAACTGCTGGCGCCATATATTCTATACATGTTAGGAAAAACAAACGAAAGAAATATTGAAGACTGTATATAAATATATACAATTCAATAAGAGCGAATCATCGGTTGGACCCAATCTGTTTCGTTCCTGTCTAGTGTCTGATCGATCACTGGTCGGTAAAGCAAAGAAACCTAAAAATGGAATTTACAATCCCACGCAAAAAACTGATAAAGTAAGAAAAGTTCCAAAAGCCAAAGAAAAAATACAAAAAAATGAAATATGCCAAAAAAAAGTCAAATAAAACTGAATTTAAAACACTTATTTACTAAACACCTTTTCTTTTCCTTGCATTCTACAAATCTATGATGCTATTTTTTATGAATCTCCTACAATGAATATACTTTTACATGTACCGAATCAATCACTCACCTTTCCAGTTTCGTGATTCTGTTCGATGATGGTATGCTTACGCCAGTGCTGGTCGAATGGCTTCTTAGTTTGACCATATAGCGGCATCGAATAATCAAACTCATCTATTCGTGTCTAAAATAAAGAAAACAGAGTTGCAAAGATAAGAAAAAGCGCTTGTCCATCAAATCCTGCTTACGAACAACATTGGAATAAAGCCGAACAAGGCCAAATAATCAGCATCAACATAACGAACCGAAAAATCGTCTCGAGCATGTGCTCCACGACTTTCTTTCCTAGCTTCTGCAGCAACGATAGTTTGAGTAGCATTTAGCATTAAATTCTGCAGTTCCAACGTCTCAGCAAGATCCGAATTCCATACTAATCCACGGTCTGCTGTTTTAAGGTGTTTTTGGTCCTTGAAAAGAGCCTCCATTTTTTTAATACCTTCCTGTAATGTCGTTAATGATACGATGATATTTTATGTGTTTACTTCATGTTTGTTTCATGACCCTATGCCTATTTTCTACATCTTTTAATTTAAACTTTTTCATAACATTTTTTCTTCATTAAGATCCCACTATAAAAATCAAAACCAATGACATATTCTCACTTGTCAATCATCTCACCTTCAAAACGTCACCGCGTCGGAATACAGCTGCATGTTGCTGCATCGTCCTCTGCATTTTCAATCTTAGCGCTGCGGTAGGAATGTCACCTCTGGCAAAGCGCAACTTATCTACATTCGCGATGGTTGATTCTCCCATATTTTCCGGCAAATCAGGAATATTCTCCGGTGATTTCCTGGCCTTTTCCAGAATACTATAAACCAGATCATTCTGCAGAATACTGTCATACAAATGCAATATTATAGGCAAAATATGCATGTCTTATAGCTTAAGAAAAAAGAAGTAAAAAAATTACTCTATGGCACATGCGCGTCCAAAAACGACCAGATCGAGCAATGAATTAGCCCCTAAACGATTTGCACCATGCACCGAATGTGCTGCTGCTTCACCACAAGCATATAATCCTGGCACTAACTGTAATTTTATACATTCCCACAACCATTTAAAAAGGAAATATTAAAAGGCCAGAAACTGAACAAAAAAGGAAACAAATAAGTTTTCCCGTAATTCGCTGAAAAATTTCACCTGATCACCTTTATCGCGTTTGTGCGTTAAAACTTGTCCCATGTAGTTCGTTGGTATGCCGCCCATGTTATAATGCACCGTTGGTATAACGGGTATTGGTTCTTTTGCAGCATCTACACCAGCAAAGATCATCGCCGTTTCCATAATGCCTATAAATGGTAAATGCACCAGCTGTAGTTTTAACGCAGCAAATTATAATTTACTACATAAATTTAATCTCTCGAAAAACTGGAGTTGAATTGGATTTTTAGCGGGATCAACAGTAGTGGAAGACTCAAAGCTGCTTAATTTCAAAACATAGTGATATGCGATACGGCCTTCCAATAGCAAGTATTATGTGTATTGATATGGACAAAGAATGTTTTTCAAAACAAATACGTAAATTTTCAGCCAGAATTTCCAAAATTAAGAAATTTTTTAATTTTCTAAAACTGATCTAACCTGGCAACTTGGCATGCAAATCTTT
This sequence comes from Mansonella ozzardi, assembly GCA_029876185.1. Taxonomy (NCBI): domain Eukaryota; kingdom Metazoa; phylum Nematoda; class Chromadorea; order Rhabditida; family Onchocercidae; genus Mansonella; species Mansonella ozzardi. The sequence goes on along the minus strand of JARVGP010000471.1, from coordinate 22,772 downwards.
TGCAGGTAAATGATGCAACTGCAAATAAATATGATCTTTATTCTTTCCGACACCACGACCTTCCATGATTTCGATTGTCATTGCACGCGAAACGACATCTCGTGAAGCCAGATCTAAAGCATTCGGTGCGTATTTCTTCATGAAGCGTTCACCTTCACTATTCACCAAGAATCCGCCTTCACCTGAAAAGCAGTATTTTCTGAAAAAAAAAAAAAAAAAAAACAATTTTTCTTATGACGTTACTACAGGATAACTCCATTCAATGTTCACTTTGCTACAAAATACCTCGGGAGCCCTCAGTGATGAGGCAACCAGCACCATAAATGCCAGTTGGATGAAACTGAACAAATTCCATATCGGAAGTCTGCAATCCCGCTCGAGCAATCATCGCCGTACCATCACCCGTGCATGTATGTGCAGATGTGCAACTAAAGAAAGCCCGTCCATATCCTCCTGTTGCAATCACCGTGTTTTTCGCACTATAAGGAACATTCAATACCGCATTATTGTTTTTTTGATTTCATTCAATTATATATATATACATATTTATATATATATATATATATATATAATATACTATTCAAAAGTAACTAATCATGTTGGTTACAAAAAATCGAACTTACCGGAATCGATGTATGCTTCCGTCTTCAAGGTCCATAGCAATAACACCAATACATCGTCCGTTGTCCATCATAAGATCTAGTGCGAAAAATTCGATGAAATATCGACAGTTGTACTGCAGCGACGAACCATACAACGTATGTAACATTGAGTGCCCTGTACGGTCTGCTACGCAGCATGTCCTTCAAACATAATTTCAGTGAGAAAAGAAATTACAAAGAAAAGCACCATAAATATTTCATGTTTTATTTAAAAAACATTAAAAATATTTAAATCAGGGCATAGAACATACCGACGAGCCATGCCACCTTTACCGAAATTGTTGCTTTGTCCACCGAATGATCGCTGATATATCTTACCCTCTTCTGTTCGTGAAAAAGGCATACCATAATTTTCCAGTTCAATAACAGCACGAACCGCTTCACGAGTCATGTAATGTATTGCGTTCTGATCTCCCAACCAGTCACTTCCTTCAAGCATGATAAACAGAAAGAAGTAGCTTACAATAATGCCAAAATTATGCTATGTTCTCGAATCAAAAGTGTAATATTAGCTAGTAACTTCGATTCACAATAACAATGGTACCTTTAACAGTATCATAGAAATGCCATCGCCAATCATCAGGATTCATATTACCTAAAGCTGCATTAACACCTCCTTGAGCAGCAACCGTATGAGACCGCGTTGGAAATAATTTTGTAACTACCGCAACCTTCTGGCCGCCTTCGCTAAGACCCATAGCAGCTCGCAAACCAGCTCCACCTGTAAATTTAGAATTAAGTGACTAACCAAAAAAAGACTTCATATCTGGAAGCCTATCTGGAAATTTAAATCCTATTTTGATAATGCAAGTTTCAGTAACCTCAGACGAAAAAATAAAAATGATATTTGCACCAGTGTTAGAATTCTGAGTCATTCTTAATGAAATATCTTATGCACTAAAGTATAACATGGAGCATTTTGTATCAGTATACGGAAGAAGGTAATCAACCAGCTCCAACAACAACCGCATCATACGTATGATCCACAATACGGTATTCCGCGATACTAGATGTCTTCGTTTGTTTATGATTTGCCGATAACGAAACTAATCTTTGTTGACATGTTTTCGTCGTCAAACAACGAGCCAGACTTAGCATACCTGTGATAAAACATTCATTTCAATCATACATCTCGATATTATAAATCATTTTTCTGAGTTAATTCCAAACGATATTATAAATCATTTTTCTGAGTTTAATTTCAAAACTGACTGTCTAATTAATCATGCTAACTTCATAATATCGGTGATAATTTAAATAAATTCTTACTTATAACAAATTCTTTTCCAATAATAAATTCCTTGAAGCAAACAAGCCAGTATTTTTTCCTAATGGATGAACTGCATTATTACGTTATTCAAAATGTATTTTGAAAATCAGCTGATGAAAAAAGTAAATTAATCATTTCCTTTCCCAAATCAATTCTTATATTTCTTCCACAAAAACTTTCATTATTCTTCTATCACTGTTTACAACAATAACTTTTGTTATATTACTCCATTCATACTAAGCCCAAAAGAAAGTTATAAGAATTAATCAATTGCTGGCTTATTTTGCATTTAGTATACCTATACTATGTTAATACTACAACTACTACTGAAATGGTCATTAATTATGGAGCTAATCAACAACAAACGGGATTTGAAGAATTGAACTAAGTATTGAGAATGTACGTATTACGTACGTAATGCATAACTGATGAAAATATTATATGCATATGAACGATTAACGTGACACTACATCAAGCAATTTTTATACAATAATGTTGCTAAACACGATAATGTTAACATTACTAGTGTAAAAGAGGAAAAGGAAAAGAAAAATGACCAAAACTATTTAGTTGGGAAAATAACCAAGATGGACATCAAATGATGTCCATTGGTCAATGCTATTATTCTATATGTACATACATATCGAAAAATATGCCAAGCATACAGAATACTCGCACGGAAATTTGAACAAGTAGGGGAAAAAAGGCTCAAAATAGTAAAAGCATAGTGATAAAAGCAAAGTATCGTACATTGATGTACTTTATCCACAATTTAAACTTTACAATAAAAGAAAATACTACCACAAATAAGTTATTGTATTATATTTAGATACTATATTAATACATGTTGAAGTAAAAATGGCAAAAATGATGAGCACTCGTAATGAATGATATATAGCAAATCATCTTGCAATTTATTCTTGAAAATAAGTATGCTTGAATTAAATCGCTACAAAAGAAATTTGACTATAAATTAATTTATAAATCAATCATTGATAATTTCAAAGAGAGAATGATCTGTACATGAGAACTTGTTGTTGGAACAATATCCGAGTCACAATGCAATTTTCTAGTATCAATTGTTTTAAATTGAAATACTTATGGAACAAATGATTTGATAAATCCTTTGTCTAACATTATACACTATCAGAACAATTGTAACAAAACCTCTTACTTATAATAAAAATCAATTTATGTTGGAATTTTTTAGCAAAACTTGAAGATCACTAACTTTAGCAAAAGTTAGTGATCTTCAAGTTATTAAATTTTTTTTCATACGAATTGCTAATTTGATATAATTTATTCAGTGAGGTATAAAGTAATTTATCCCAGCAATCTTTTGATGCTTCTATATAATTTTACTTCTATCACTAAGATTAATTTTTTATCATTTCTATCATTATTTTAAGAGATTGTTAAATGTGCTTAACTTCTGACTTTTTTATTTTTCCTTATTTTTCATTTCGTTGCTCAATTTTAAAAGTTGACTCAATTTTAAAAGTTGATTTTATGACTCCAATTCAGACAGTCTGTCTAGCATTTAACCTGCAAAATTATCATCTTGTCAAAAGACAGTAGCATGTTTTTGCATTGTTTTTTTTTTTTTTCTTTTTCATTTTTAATCGTTATGAGCTGGTATAGGTGCCACCGTTTTGCAAAACATATACACTAGCAAGTAATAGCTTTATCGATACTAGACAATAAATTTGAAAGTTTAAAATTGAAATAATCTATCGAATAATATTTAAATTATTTATGAGTTGATTTGCTCTTAAAATCATATCGCAAATTAGCTCCAACGATAACTTCATCATAATTATGATCGATAATAGTGTAATTTGAGATATATGTCATCCTCATGCCCCAATTTATCAGTAATGTCAAGCCATTCAGAATATATATCAAATGCTTTTGTCCTATGAAGCATTGCTATACTTTGAAAAAAAGAAATTATTTTTAGAAATATTTTAAAAATTTAAGATTTACTCCCGAAATAAATATATCTAAGCACTAAAATTCACTAGAAATGAATTCTTTAAGAAAAAAAAAATTTATCACACTATATTGTACCATCTTTTTTGATCGAAACAAAATATAAAATAATTGTTAAATTTAATTTGAATGTCTTTTTCCGAAATCAAAAACTTTGCATCAGAAAAAATGATTACAAAATAAAATTTTAATTGTCAACATCTCCATTCTGTTTATTATGTCTTTTTTCCATTCCACTTTCATTAATCAAAAACTTTTTTATTTTGAAGTTCGAAATTTAAGATACATTTTAATTTTGCATCAATAGACGTTCGCTTTATAAATGGAAATGCTTTAAAATTAATTATAATTATAATATTATTGTTTTGAAGTTCATTGCAAAAAAAACAAGCATATTGATTTATTTATAAAATTAATCAAATAAAATAATACAATTGATGAATTATATTCATTCTAATGCAAATAGACCCGCTTATACGAGATGTTTGCTTGAGAAGTAACAAAAATACTGCTAACTAAATAAACATACTAAACAGTATTTGAATAAATATACAACATACCATTACTTAATAAATTATAGTTCTTAAGTATAGTAATGAAAAGTAACAATCATTTTCATCTCGTGCAATCAATGTGTATTACAAGGTACATACAAAACGAATCAGTTTTAAAGAAGAAATGAAAGTGAAACTGTATTAACTAATATAAATACATTGAAGCCCAAAAGTACTAATTTTTGGTTTAGCTCTTTTTTCGTTTTGAATTTTTTAAGACGATTGTTGTCACATCTGATAAAATTTGAGATTTCTCGATATTTTAAATTTTAAATTTCCCTAAAACTATATTTAATGTAAGCTAAAGATTTTAGTGTTATGGCCAATAAAATGAATCAATAAATTTGGCTAAAGGAAACGAGGTAGAACCAGTAATTGTATGGCGTAGCACTTCAGTTTATTACAACCTTTAAGAAGCCCAATAAAAAAATCTAACTTCGCGGCAACTTAAATTTTTTTCTTTCTTACATCATAAATATTAATTTTAGACAGCGAAAAAAAAAGTGGATTTGCAATTACGATAATACAATTAGTCCTAAATAAATAGATATGGTAAATTTTTCAATATGATATGTTGGCAGAAGATGATATCGTATTGAAATCCTTGCTATCAACATCAGTATTTTTCTTCCTTGGCTCTGGCTGATTTTTTAAGTTTCGGGATTGCCCATGATTGTAGATCAGCGGAACCCCAAAGAGAAAAAAATATCACAGGTAGAAAAGCAACAATTGCTGATATCGTATAGAGAAGTCTCCACTGACCATCAGAACCGGACCATGAATTTAGAATCATTCCATTTGTGAGTTTATTCACGATGCTTAAATTCACATTGCTTATTGAAAAAATTAAACGATTAAACTTGTCATATTTTATTAGGTGGTAAATGTATCATAATATGGACTAGGTGTTCTGAATTAGGATTGGTCAAAAATTAAAAAAAAATTTTATCTTAATAAATCATGATCTTTTAATGACAAATGTCAACTCATTTGTTACAAAAAATTTAAGTGTAAAATATAAGTAATCACTCCCAAATTCTATCGTACCAGCAGTGTTGGAGGTAATTTAAAAATTTTACAAATTATAAACTAACGACTAACTTGGCTATGTGTCCAGCAGAAAAAGCAATGCCTGTTATAGAACCCGTATATGCCGGACCAATTTGCAACAAAGCAGTAAATACACCAGGAGTATGTAGACCTAAAATTAATGCAAGATATTCTTTTAAAAATTTTAATCTAATTTTTTTAAAATTTTCTTATCAATTAAAACCAATCGATAATATTTCTTCATTGTTCAATATTTACAAATCATGCAGCTAATGAATGGCAATTACCAGCAAATGCATTTGCAGCACAAATAACGATCAAAACCAAAACGCTATGTTTTATCAATGGTATCAGAAGAAGACCGAAAGCTAGACCAGCTGAACCGATACCATTAAACGATTTGACAAGCACTGTTCTTCCAACCGAACAGCATCCTTTTTTCTGGACACTCAAATAGGATGACAGCGATGATGAAAGATTTTTACTGATCCATAATGCTAACAACGGTAATGTCGAATATAAGGTACTACGAACATCTGATAGATGAAGCACTTCTTTCAAATACATTGGTAGTAACTAAAATTGTCACACGCATGCATTATTGCACTTTATTAATTCAGCATTTTTTTAGGAAATAACAATTTATTAATTACTAGCTAATTTTTTGAATTCTTGCATTTTTCTTTTTTGTTTACAAATATGTATTTTAAAAATAAATTTTAATTACAATTAAATAGTTTTCACTTACTGTTGTAGTGATAACAAGTGGATATTCCTGACAAACTACTGCTAATATTCCCATAATAAATGGACGAGATATTAGTAATTGCTTCCATGGCGTATTGCTTCGTTCTTTCCTCTAACAAAATAGGCAAATTTAGTCAGTAATTTTTTTTTTTTTTTTACAGAATAAAAAACTAAAAAATTTGTTTATTCAAACCATATGTGATTGTATAAAAAAGTTAATAATAATCAATTTGCTTAAGAATTAATCACAAGAAGAAAGAAAAAAGAAAAATTGATAATGAAACATTATCAGATTAACAGGTAATACTGGTTTGCTAGGTAATTTGAAGCAATCAATTATTAATGTACAAAAAGCCATTACTATCAAAAATTCCTTTCATTAAAAGTAATGATAATTTTGTAAACAATAGTAGTATTAGCAAATAACCATTTTTCTTTTATAAACTAATAAAATAATTTTTCTATTTTAGAATTTTTTTTTTTTTTTATTTTATACCAAACAAATTTAGAATTTTTTTTTTTTTTTATTTTATACCAAACAAATACCTTTCCCAATGATTCCTCACTAATTTTTCGTAATATATACATCTTTTCCTCACTCTTCACAAAATAATGCTTTGATGGCTTATCAGCTGACATCATCAACCAAACAAATAACATAAGTGCAGCAATTGTTGCCGAAATGTAAAATGTGTATTTCCAACCACCGAATGCGTCCTTCTTAAAACAAAGCCATCCGGATATTGGTAAAATTAGTAAACTTCCTGAAAATGATTTTTCATCTTAATTGAAACTTTAATTTTGTTAATTGATCAAGAATGAGAATAATGAACAGCAAAAATTATTTGAAATACGATGTTTGTAACATGAATTATTGCTAAAATGTTTTCTCATCATTTTTCACATTTCTTATTTGAAATCTTTTTTTTTTTTTTCTCGTTCGATGAATTCAATAAATTCGATGAATTCAATAAAACGAAATGGTTCTATTTATTAATTGCACTTTAACAAATGTGTTGTTAAATTAATTGTTTATATTTTAATCATAAATTAATTGAATGTACAAAGGTTAAAAATCAAAAATGTACAGAGGTTAATAAAATTTTAAGTGCAAAATAAAAACTAGAACCAATTTGTCGACCACCGGTAACGAATCCGATAGCAAATGACCGCTCCTTTGGTGGGAACCATCGGACAATCATGGAGCTAATAGATGGTGTGAGGAATGCATCGGCTATCCCACAAAGAATCCGAGCGATAATTGCAAAAAGAAAATGTTTTGCAGCAAGGAGAGGTAACATGATATTACTGATGATAGTGATAAATAGCGCTACGGCTACTGTCCATTTGCCATTTAAACGATCTGCTTGTGGGCCAATTATTAACATAAAAAGCGAGCCAATATTTTGGGCACATAAAACCATACCTAAAATAGTAATAAAACAGTAATTCTTGAGATTGTTATTTTTGAAATTATAATTTTAGCAATAGCTTAGAAGATAATTGCAAATTATGATTTCGTAAGATATTATTCTACTAACTGATTCATTTCTGTTTATGCAATGATTAATTAGGAAGGTGAAAAACCTTGTTCAAACATTGTCCAATTTAATCGTTCATCAAAATAACAAGATCGTATCTCAATGTAATCTTGTTTATCTTTAGCATTTGACCTAGAATTACGCGTTGAGACAAATGCTATATTAGGTAAGCACGGTTGTGAAATTTGCGCTGAACCATTTTTTGTTCCTTCCATACCATTTTGTAATCTGAACAAATGTCAGCATGGTTTCATTAATTTCTAAGCTTCCAAGTAAAATTAAATCTAAACATTCCAATTTCATTCCAAAAGATTATAATGAAGTAAAAGTCACAATCATTTCACACTTTATGATGGCAGCTTTATTTCTGAGCAGATTATATGTTTGTATAGATCATCTCAATTATTGAAATTTTTTAAAATTCAATTCAAGTTGTATATGCGGCAAAAATTCAAAGTCATTAAAAGTCATCAAAAAAATTCAAAGTCATTAAAAATTAAAATATATTAAAATTTGGTTGCAAAAAAAATATTTGTTTAAATTGATTAATTAAAAGCTAATAAAAAATTGCTCATTTCAATGATTTTTAAAAATTATCGCCCATTTTTCAATGAATGATCAAACTTACCACTCTACTTATTTCAATTTTTCATTAAAAAAAAAAAATCCATTTATATATCTTTCCCTTTTTGTTCATCATCTTTTACTTCCTTTACCTTATCTGATCCTCTCTTCTTCTTTCGCTTTCTCTTATTTTTAATACATATTTCACATTTTTTGTAACTAGTTTTAATTTCATAAAAATATTTACCACTCAAACAAAAATGAAAAAAAGAAGATGCGCTTTATCCGAACACTTTCCCATTAGTTTAGCTGAAAGGTGATCGAATTTAAGCATGATAGATTATCAGTACTTTTAATTGATAATTAAAATACCTGTTTCAAATCATCAGATAAATTTTTATGAAAGTAAAAGAAAAAAAAGAAATGATTAAATGCCGAATCGAGTGTTTGATTGTGATATTAAAAGATGTAGTGCATCATCCAATTGAAATTTTTAAAAATTTTACAAATATTTAAATGTATCGAATAACTAATTGCACTAGCATTATTTTGTACCACCAGGTGTTATAACAAAAAATTATTGCATTAGTAATTAAGAAAATCATTACCTTTGAGGTTTATTTAAACAACTAAAAAATTATCATTTACTCTGAAATAAAACTGTAAAAAAAAATATTCAATAAATGTAAAAGTTTGAATGAAAAGAAAGAAATTACATTATAATTCGTGAGCTAGCTATATTTTCATCTTCTTTAGCAATCATGCAAACAAGTGAACCAGCAAGATTTGTTGTTGTCACAGATAGTGCCATCAAGCATGATGACATCAAAACAGCAATCATCATCCGCACCGTTAAAAAGTAGCTAAGTCTGTGACAAATTGTCGATTTCTCCGATCGTATCTCATCTTTTACTACACTTGACAATTCTTCAATACTTTTAGCACAGTTATCCATGGTAATATTCGTATTTACTATTTCACTTACAGTTGGCATTATTCGAACCATCCTAAAATCAATTATTTATATTAGTAATGAAATTTTTGTATCATTAATTCAGTGGAATAAGTAATTTTAATTATGGTAAAACGAATAAAAGTACATTTCAGATACCGGTAAATCATTGGTTTTTTTTTTTTCGTATATTTATGTATTGCAAATTACGTATAGATTGCATCAAATTTTTATACATGGTAATAGTAGAATCGGATCATTACTGACCCAAGAAGTCTGAAATTTAAATTTATGTTATTCTGAAGGTGCACAACAAATTTGATTTAACAATTTCTTCATCTCGAGCGACATATGCAATTAATCTGTTCGTAATTCTGATGACCATTAGTTTTCCGGAACTTTTAATTTATCCTCCCTGTATCTCAGGTTTGTGTTTTCATCAATACTTTTATTTCTCATAAAATAATCATACTGCGAGGAGCGACATAAACAACTATTTTTCAAAAAAAATTAAATTTCATTTTCCAATACCGCTTGCTATGATTGTATAGCAAAGGTATATATGTTTGCTTAAGCAGTTGAAATTTAGCTGATGTGTAAATCCAGGAAGTGTTACTTCGAAATGTTTCGTAGAATTTTCAATTGATAAACTTTCTAAAAGTGTACACAAACTTCAAACATACATTATTATTTAGCAATAAAAATTAATTGAGACATATAAATTTTAATGGCTTATTACTTATAATTATTAATTATAACTAAAAAGAATTGATACATAAAATTATCCACACGATAAATAAGAACACAGCGAAATATGTTCTGTTTATTTTATGCCCATTTTAACGAATGAATAAAATTTTGCTTTCATTTTATCATAATTCCGAAAAAAGTTTAGCACTTTCATTTGCATATCATTTTAATACTATTATTTGTGTACAATTTAATTAACATATCACTTTAATACTATTATTTGTGTTATGTTAATGATTGTTATCATGTGTTATGTTATTATTGTTATTACTCTACTGAAAATTTTCAAACTGTTAATTACGTTACAGAAAGTATAAATTTAGATATTTCGTTGTATATACCAAAGGTACCGAAATTGTCAGCAATTTTTTTAACTTTTTCAAAAGATTGCTGAAAATGAAAGAAATTTTCCGTGTAATGTTGACGTTGTAAAAATAAAAATGCATTTTCTTAAATAAAAAAAAAAGAAAGATCTAGAAACCATAAACTCTAATATTAATTGTCAACCAGAAATTTTGGAAACGTCATTAGAATGAGAAAATAATGATATCTATTACTTTATCAATCTTTTTCTTTTAAATGGAAAAAAATGTAATAAAAACAAAAGATAAAATAAATTATCAAAAAAAGAGAAAAAACCAAAAAATATGAAAAATTTTTCGAAAATAAAAACTTTATTTAAAAAGCAATTTTAATAAAGTAAGACAAAAAAAGCTGCAAAAAAAAAATGAAAAGAAAAAAAAAGACAAAATATTTCTTCTAAAGTTTTCCACAAATTTCCAAATATAAAAAATTAGTGAGGAAAACAAAATTTTATTTCGCTGTTTGAATTTCGCTTCTGAAATGACAAAGTCATTGTCATTCTTGAAATAATGATATATTTTTGCAAAAATTTGTTCACTAACTTTTAAATTGTCAGACTGCAAGATGTACAGGAAAAATTATGATATAAGAGAAATTTGATACAGAGATAAATCAAATATTTTCTTGTAATTTTTAAATTTTCAAGATTTTTTTTGTTCATATTTATCTTATTATAATAGCACATTCATTTTAAAATCATTTATAGTTTAAAATATTGATTAAACACTAATTTAAAAATAGATATCTTTTATATGTTTTTTATATTAATTAAATTAAAAGTGTTCTTTTTTTATTTTGATTATTAACCTTTTTGTTTTTTTCTCAAATTTCGTGAATTATACTTTGTTGTTGACAATTCGCACAATAAGCCATAGATTTTTCAATAAATAAACGCAATTAGTTACTTTAATTTTTTAGGCAATATTTAATTTTGTGAAACAACTTTATATTAAATTTCAAAAATTCAAGCTGAAGAGCTGCATATAATATAAATCATTTTATCGAGCAATCAAAAGAATTTCATTTTTAATGAGAAAAATTAATTAACTTGGATAAAATTAATTTTTAATTTAATTAAAGTTTAAATTAATAAAACTGTTAAGCGGTAAGCAGTGGGAGTAATTATGACTCTCTTAAGGTAGCCAAATACCTCGTCATCTAATCTGTGACGCGCGAGAATGGATTAACGAGATTATCACTGTTCATATCTACTGCTATATAACGAAACCACAGTTAAAGGAACGAACTTGTAAACAAAATATGGAATGAAATTGTTAAAAGTTTTTAAGTTTAACAAATTTTTAAAAGTTCAAAATTTTTTATTTTTTAAATGTCGCCAATTTAAAAATTGCGTGTTAAGAGAAGAAATAAACGACCTTTCCGCAATCGGAAAGAAGAATAAATAGAAGTACTTGCTTCAATTTGTCAGTACTTATTAGTGTATCACAATGCATCAATTACTTTAGTTGTCAAAACTTATTAATGTATCATAAGGAACGATACCTCAACTGAAATAACTGAAATTAAAATAAAATAAAACCGAAATAAAATTGCTAATAAATTAATAAAAGAGAAATAACAATATATAAATAAGTGCTTCAACTAGCATATTTATTTTCTCACTTTCGGCTATAAGAACGAATGAAACTAATGAAAGGATGGCCAAGTTTGATAAATTGCTTTAGTAAATTGAAGAGCTTGTAGTCCGAACCAGCTGCAAGAGGAATGACATTTTTTGATTAAATGATTTAAACAATATTTTTGTATTTTCTCTTCAGTGCTAAATGCATTTAAAAAAACTGAAATTCCTTTTTTCTTTTGCTCTCTTCGATTTTTTGCTAATATTTGTTGCCTCTCTAATTGGAGAATTAATCCAAATGGGAAAACATTGGAAATTGCGATGATAATTTACTTAGTTTAAACTTGTAATTAATAACAACTTTACACATCATTGAAAGTTGAAATATAAACAATTTTTTTTGTTCTATTTACTTTTTTTCACGTTCTCATTTTCACGTGCACAACAAATTCAAATTACTGCTAACATTAATCAAATTGTTAATTTCTGGATGCATTAAAAAATTAGTTAGGAAATTAAGTTATGTGTTATTCAGCAATTAGAAAAGATGCATAATCAATAAAATATTGTAAATGTAAAAAGCCTTTCGTGTTGGGAAGATTTTTGAAAAAATACAAAAATGGCAGGTACTAAAAATTAAAATAATATATATATATGTATATGCAAATTATATTCTGCAATATTTTTCAAATAAAATCAAATTATTTTGAAATTTTTCATTTAAAAATATGTAAAGCATAGTTAATAAAATATTTATATATAGTAATTTGAATTTCAACGCAAATATAATATCATATTACTAATGAATGAAGTGCAACGAATGTTTGATTATAATTTCCGTTTTAATGTAACTTTTTTTAAATCATTTATTAATTCTGCGGAAAATAAATGATATGTCACTTTGGTAATGTGTATGTTTAAGTGCTTTCAATCTTTCAAAATCCAGCAAACAATTTCTAACTCATTTTAATGGGACAATGCAAATAGAAGTAACAAACAAGTTCTTTTTTTCCCCAAGTTTCATAAATCGGTACCAGAGAGTACCTGAATGTTCATTGGTAAGTAATGCGCTGGTAAATGTCAGCAAATAAAGTAACTGAAAGGAGAGCAGTAATTATTGTGTTTGTGTAAAATGATACATCGGAAATTGAAATCATCCAGTTGATTTACTGAGTCAATTGGAAATTATTAATGAAATTAATCAATGATTAACTAATTAATTTTAATTTGTTTAATTTCAATCAATGATTAATATGTAACAACAGTATGTACTAGCAATGATTGATATGAATTAACAAAACCATCCTATGACTTTGATTAATTAAAGAGAGAGACGGAAAAAAGAAAAAAATGAAATTTTAAACAGCAAAGTTTGGTATGAAAATGAAATTATATTTAGTAAGTATTTTTTTGTTTCATACATTTCCTATCAGTAATTTATTTATTTTAAAACAACAATCAAATCAAAAATTTCGATATTTTCAAAATTATTAGAACTGAGAAATATGCTAAAATAGCAAAAACAAAAAACAAAGTGAAAATTTTTCATTAATTTGTTCAACATAATAAATAGAATTTTTTTTTTTTGGTAAGCTAGTAAGAAAAATGAAATATAAGAAAAGGATAAAAGATGCAATGACAGCATTAATATTATATTATGGTGGGGATGAAGGTGAAAAGATGGTGAGAAAATAGAAGATTAATAAATGGTAAAATTGGAAAAGTAACATCAAAAGCCAGCAGAAAGAAATTTATCAGTAATTTGACAAATTAAATAAAGCTAACTAGAGTGAAAGGAAATAGGATATTGTTAATAAGTTCTGCTTCAGAGAACACAAAACTTGATATAAAATTTGTTGGTTAGGAAAAAAAAAAGCGGTTCAATTGAAAAGAAGCGGAAGAAAAGAGAAAAGGACGAAAAGAGCAAGCTTCAATCGTTTGATGAAAAGCAACTTGTGGATTAAATTAACCGGTAATTCTGATATTCTTCACTCATTTGCAATAATTATTTTTTCATGAACATTATAATTTCAATTATTAAAAGTGCAAAAACCAGTTAAAATTTTGCTTTGTTTCGATCTGTTACTATTATTATTCTAACAATTATTCCCATTATTGCATCCCATGCCTTCATTTTAATGGGCTTATTAAAACAAGTACTTCATATTTTATTGAATATCAAACATGAAGATAATTTAACATTTAATACAATTAATGATTAGCAAAAATAGCTCTCATTACGGCTGAATGAATCAAATTTATAATACTAATATATTTTGATGATAAGAAGACAATAAAATACTAGCACTACTTTCGGTGCTTATACTCTTAATAATTGTAAAGCTATATGCATTAATTTATTTGTCTTCACTAATTTATATTAATTGCAATTTCTATTTTGACATTAATCGTAAACAATGTCACATGAAAGATTTTTAAGCATTAAGTAAATTTATTTTATAAATTTTTGTCATTAAAATTTTGGTCAGAATGAAATAAATTTATGATCTTCATCAAATCAATCATAAGTATTACAGCAAATTCTATTTCGTTGCTTGCTTTTTATGAGACAAAAAATGAAAGTAAAAAATTATGCATTCAATTTAATTTTTATTAAATTTATCTTTATCAAATGTAAAATACAATTGCATGACTTTTTGTGCTTGTTACATTTAGTGTTGTCTCAAAAAGTTGGTTTAATTAGCATTTGTTATTATTTATCAGAAAACAATCATAAAGTTTTAATTGATTGATATGATGTATTTTTCTCGACTGTTCAACGTTACCAGTGAAATTTGTTTTAAAATCGATGAAAAATCAGAGAATGAAATAAACATAGAAATTTATCATCAACAGAAAACGAACGCAAAAAAAATAAATTTTGTGGCAAATGATCTCATAATAGTTTTCGACAAATAGATAAGACAACAAAATAAAACACAAATAATATAGACATCAGACAGATAGAAACGATAACAAATAGAATGAGAAATCTTCGACTTAATTAGCACTTTTTATTTATCAAAAGATTATCAGAAACAGAAAGCAATCAGAAATTTAGAATTTTGATTTGATACATTGCATTTTTTTGATTGCGCAACGTTATTAATGAAATTTATTTCAAAATAAAAGAATTTTTTGCATAGAATTTCTGTCAAATATTTTGAAAATAATTTTTAGAAAATGGTATGAGAATTTTAAGAGTGAGAAATTTGCAGTAGGGAAGAGACACTTAAATTATTTTTAGAATGTCATTGGATTTTATATTGCAAGCAGTAATACAAGTAATTCGAAAGTAAACAAAACGAAATTCAAACAAAATGAAATTCATACAAAACAAATTCGATAATTTATCCTAAAAAATTAGAAAAAGGTGTAAATTATTTCTCACTGATTAGAGATTTAATATTAAATAAAGTCCAGGCCTTTTAACAAATCTCTTATGATATTCTTGAACATTAAAATCAAGTGTCAATAATTTTAATTCCTCAATTGATCAAGGTAAACTGATTTAAGATATTCAGTAGCAAAAAATTATTATTATCTCTTAATTTTGCTATTGTCATAATTATTTCTGTAGAAAAAGATTAGATGAAATAGATTTATTGCTTTAATCATTTTATTAACACCATTAAAAAAGTACACATGCAAATCATAAAAGATCCAAATTCGAACTAGAATTTTAATTAGAACATGAAATCTGCTTCTTGACAAATATTCCGTCGAATATATTTGTATAAAAAAATTGTAAATTTGATCTAATTTAGTTGTTTTACACAAAGCTGTGAAACAATGTTGGAAAATTCCAAGGTTAACCACTAAATTTTATATTACGGAGTATTGAATTTTTGCGTATATTTAATCGGCTGTCCGAAATAGTCTAAATAAATGGCATTTTTTTCTTAAATAAATGACAAAAAATTCATGGAAATAAATTTATTCATCAGTATTGGGGTGCAAATTAACTAATGTACAATCATGTGTATGAATATTTTGAAATAAAAAACATTTGTCGAATTGATGTGACAACAAAAATCGAATTGAAAATTATTTTAATTGTAAAATCTTTTTTTTAAAATCTCTCAATTCACAAAAATATCATAAGTTAATATCAGGCATTATCAAATTCAATTATTTATAAATATCGCAACATGAAATTAATATTTGTAATTAAAATGTTAAATCCGAATTTGTATGCATACAAAAATGAATAATTATGGTTTCAAATTTATTTCGAAATAACCAACAATAATAAACATAGCGAAAGGAAAAAAGTGAAATGTTATTTAATCGTTTTTTTCAATTTTCTGATTTCTGAGATATTTCATCCAGTTTGAAATAGCAGAAGTGCAATATTTTGTTTAGCTTTTAAATGTTTTAAAATTTATTAGTGTTTTTTAAAGAAGCTTTAACGTATTATAGTTGTAACAAATGTTTTCCTTATTGATTCCTTTACTCTTCGGTGTCTTCTTTTTGGTATTTCTCAGGTAAAATTGAAGTTTGACATTTATTGGTATATCTTGTGGAAAGGTTTTTTTGAGAACAAGTTTTGTTTGATCTTTGCCCTCACATATATCAATTAAATTTCAGTTAAACGATCAACCAAATCATTCAATTGCTGAAGAAGCTTTTAATTACAAAGTGAAAATGTCTTTCATTCATATTGTTAATGCTATGTTGCTTGCCTTAAATTAGCCTAAATTTTTTCAATAAAAACTGCTGTATGTTGTAAGTCATTCGCTTGAAATTATTGTTTAGCCTAAATCACTTATTTTTTTTATTAGAACATATTTGAGAGTAACTGGAATTTGCTTTGAAACGATTTATTTTATGGGTCAGTGCACATTGTTTCACTTGGTAAAAATGCGAGAACTTAGGAAATATTCATAGCGAAAATTGAATTATTAGTTTTCTAAAATTTTGTAAATGAAATTATTAGTCTTGTAAAGAAAAACTGATTTGGAAAATTTTAATGGTAAACAATTTTTTTTAGACTAAAACATTGTTAGCTTACTGTATATTATTCAATTTTTAGCTCGGAATGATTTAGCAAAGTATCAGATGGAAAAAATGATGGCGAATGAACATTACTGAACAATTAAAAATAAGAGGAAAGAGAAGCACAAACTTTTTAATAACAATTATTTTCTAAAAATGTCTTAAAAAGATCGTTTGAAATTCAGAAAAAAGAAATCATAATTTTTTTTATGAACAAAATTATAACTAACTTATAAAAGAAACTAAATAAGTATGCAGTTCAAAGGTATGACAAAGCAAAAGATTGGTCATTCTTTAATAATTCCTTTACTTTTTTTATTTAGGCACAATTGAAAACAATGCTTGAGTAAAAGATGAAAGTAAGGAAATATCTAAGGTGACAGAATTTTAAGCCGCAAGTAATTAATCATAAGCCACATGACTTGCAAGAATTTCCATTCATCTAAATGTCATGAACACATAACTGTTTTGGTATCCAAAAATTGCAGTGGATATTTATCGATGCTTTCCAGATGATATTCCTCGATATGTTATTAGTATTGATTAGAACTATGAATGCCTGTTGATGCATGTGATTTTTCTAGACATTCCAGACTGTCACAACTCCGCATTTGAATCCTTCTTTTAAATGTCACTGTTTGAAGCTCACCTTTAATACAAAGTTATTAATAACTCAATATGATTGTCACTTAAATCTTTTCATTGACCTGTAATATAAAATAATTTGAAAAATTATTAATTTTTTTAAGCAAAATAGAAATTGCTGATAATAAATAAATTCATTGCAAGTCATATTACCAAAACTAAGCACTACTGCACAAATCAGTTCCTGCTAAGATTTTTACATATGGCTAATTTTTAATTACAGAAGTCCATCTTATTTCATTTAATTCTATTGATTATGCATAAAGTTTAATAGTTAATTAAATTCCTATATAAGTTTTCTGAAAATTTTAACAGAAAAACTTTTTAAAAAATTAGAATTTTTCCATATTTCTTATGTTTTCTTTACTGATTTGGTTTTTCTTGTATAAAAATTGAACTTGATATAACTTTTTTTCCTAAACATTTTGCTGGGAAGGATTAACCTTTAAGCTATTTATTATTTATTACCGCAGTCAACCAAATATGTCAAATAAAAATATGCACTCAAAATATATATGTATAGAAGAGAATATGAACTTTTTCCCTCTTTCAAACAAAGTTCAGATATAATTTGATCTGAATTTCCTATGGATCAACACAGTTCAAACCACAGCTAGAAAATCCTTTCATTTATAACTGAGTTCAATAACTATCATAATTGAGTTCAATAATTTTATCAAATTGTTTCGCTAATAATTTCAAAAAGTTGCTTAAATATTAAATATTAAGTTCGGAAATTTTCGCACAGAACAAACTGATTCATTAGGTTGTACTTTAAGAAGTTCAAATTTCATTATAAGAGATGAATTCAAGACATATTAATTATTTATCAACCAAGAGATAAAGCCAAAAACAATTGGTTGAATAACATTTCGTTTCTTCAGTTGGTTAAATGATTCCATATTTTGTTCAGTAAATTATACAGAAATATTGATTATTATTATTTCCCAATTCTGGATTATGAATTGAATTAATTGGATGATTGGATTGTTGTGCAATTAATTGTACATCATCTTCAAATTCCATCAGAAATAAATACTTATTGAATAAAATTGAGGTATTTAGCGAATTCGAAATTTCAGCTGTTAATTTACATAAGCTTTTTGAGTAATATGAGAATTAATCAAATGTTGTATCGCTTGAATGATGTCATTTTATTGGTAAAAGTTTTCTGCTTAGTTTTAATATCAGAAAAATTTGTTAGCACTGCTTGCAGATAATTCAGTCTGATAAACAAACCTGATTCAGCAAATTGTGTTAAAGAATGCTTCGTCTAATTGCATTCGCATCAATTTTCAATTGTACATTATCTTCCAATTTATCAAAACCTTTCCTTAAATAATATTTGTTAATAAGCTTCGTTAGTTAAAAGAAGCTAGATGTTGTCTTGTTTTTTTATAAATTACAAGCTATTCGAAAATTATTAGACACGCGCCATGTAGTTTCACACAGCAACCTGTGAACTTATTTTGATGCTTTAAAAGTTTTATTAATCATCCGTATATGATCCTAACATTTTCTCATTGTTATTATCATTCCTTAAATGAATTTATTGGGAAAAAAGAACTGCAATTAAGCATAATTAAGTCAAAATTTAAAAGTCAAAACAGCTTATTATCGTTATTTTAAAAGACAAGATCGATATAGAGACTAGCAATTACTTCCCACTTTAGCGTTGATTTTTCTTCTTACTAAAAATATTTCACCTCATATAAAACATGTATTCTCAAAAATTCTCTTGGCAGTGCTGTTCTAAAAAATTAATTTCATTCTATTTTATATAAAATTTATATTATTTTGGCTTCGTAGCATATATATCGTTCAAACCTGGACCCAAAGACATAAACAACGACAAAAAAGTATGTCTTCAAAATTGTATATATGGTATATATTGATATTTAATTTAAAATAAATTTGTCATTCACATGCTAGTTGTTTCACGATCCGTTTCTTTAAATTCCCGGAGCAGCAATAGCCAGACTCTTTTATCTTAGATCTTTCAATGCATACACTTGACGTACTTCTGCAAGGACGGAAAATAATTCGTATTTTATAAATCAAAAGAAAAACGTCGAACAAAAATTTAAAGAGTTTTATTTGGTATTACAAAAGGCAATTATTTGACCTTTCGAAAAAAAATAAATAAATATAGATATTTTTTAAAAACTTTGAATTTCTTAAAGTAACTCAAAACTGCCATTTTTTTCTATATTTCTGCTTCATTTTGTTTTTTGTTTTTTCGTGACATAAAATGATGTTTCATTTCGAAATTATTTATACATTAATAATGAAATGTTGTTTAATTCATTCATAAAGTTGCGTACCACACGGTAATATAGTTCATTCCTTTTTTTTCCTGAATTAATTAAGCATTCTTTTTGCTAATGAAAATTTCAAAATAAGAGCAATACTTATGCAGCTAGAATACAATAATTGAGCACTAAGCATAGTCGAAAAGATAAGTTGATAGTTTCTGTTAGATCTCATAACTCATTATTGCTGGTTTTCTAGTTAAGAATTACAATAGTCAATTCCCATATACTATTCGTATAAAGTTTGCTGAAAATACTAACTGGTACAACATATTATACTTTTTTGCTCGCGCAAATTAAAGTAAGTGTCCTTCACTAAAGTATTCAATCTATTTAGTCTCACACTTTCTAATATTTTCGTTACCATGGAAAATTTTATTTGCATGAAAAATTTTGTTTGATCTGATTGCGTTTTTATGAACAATAAACTAATTTATTTCGATAGCAAGAACGAAATTTGAAATATCAAATTTTATATCGATATCAACGTAAAAAATGATGTCTTCGATGGCAATAGGTAGCAATTGGAAAATTGCTCGGAGAGAAAAATGATAAATAATAATTAATTCGGTTAATAAATCATGACAATGTTTTACACAATTTTTCAAACAATTGCAAACTAAGACTTTCAGTTAATGCTTTTGTTAATATGAAATATTTTTAATGTAATTTATCTGTACACTTAGTTAATAAAATTCATTTCCACATTAACAATGCGCTAAAAAATTCTTCGCGATATCTATTACACCAAAATAACGCAACAAGGGGATTAGTCAGGAAAAACATGTCGATTGACCATAACAAAATTGTCACATACAATCGCTCTTTGAACCAGAAGAACAAAAGTAAAACAAATTTTAAAAAAAATATGTCACAAACCTCAGTGCATTAATGTTAATCATTATTATCTTCACAATACTGGTTCAAATCATGACAAGCGAAGCTTTTAATGAACTTCTGATATTCAATTTTCCGAAGAAGTGGAAATGCCAGAATGTTCATCGGGAGAGTACTTCATTCTTTCGACCAGTTTGAAACAAATTTTCCCAAACAAATGGAGAATGGACAATGGAGAATGTGTAGTGGTCACAACAACGGTCACAACAACGGTCACAACAACGGTCACAACAACGAAGACAACAACGAGGACACACGTGTTGGAAGAAATATTCTGTAGAAAGAAACAAAAAGCTACAAATAAGTGTTTATATTGAGAGATTGGAAACTTCAATACGAGGATATGTAGGAATCAGATTGTTATGGATGAACTTCAAACTCCATTCATTTCGAAGTAGAATTAAATGATTAGAGCAACGAACCGTGGACTTTTGACTTTGCACTTAATGAATTGTGATATTATCATCAGAAAGTAAGAATGGAAATTCTACTTGAGCCAAAAACTAAACTAACTGAATTTAAAAGTTAAATAATCAATAAATTCAAGTTTGAATGAATTATTGGGGAATTAGAAATCTTATCCCAACAAGAAGCTACTATCAACTATAAATCAAATCAACCAGAAATAGAAATTTGGAACGACCACAGCAATTGCAAATATGGATTTAATTGAGCCAGTGAGTTAATAGAAAAGAAATTAAATGAATTTAGAGAACACTGGCGAATATATTTGTATTTAAGTGTTACTGATGTTAATCGTAATTAAGACCAAAATTGATTCAAGCTGTTCTATGATTTCTTTCATCATGTACCAAAAACTCAGACTAGACGAGTAATCCCGCAGGAATTGAATTACATCTTCCATTAAACAATGAAGAACAAAAAACACTTCTTAAAAAACAAAAATCAACTAGACGGGATATTTCTCATTATATCACTCAAATCATTTTTTGCCTTTAATTAGGAATGTCATAGAAATCGAAATGAATTTTTATCGTAAAATTATTTTTTCTTAGACCGAAAAATTCTGTATCATGAAATCATTTCATAAAGGTAACTTTATGTGAAGTTGTAAATTTTAGCATTTCAAGGACCTAAATACATAGTATGCTCTTGATTATGGCTTATTTACTTTTAATCTCGTAAAGCATTTGTCAAACACTTTTCATTTTTCACATTTTCTAATGAGGCTAATGTTAGTTCAATCTGATTTTTTCAATCTCTTGAATCCCATAAGTTACTAGTTTGTTACTCTCTAATTGGTTAATCAATATAATAAATATTACTAAATAAATATTCCCTCCCTTTTGTGCTTTTGATTTTTGATGCGACATTATTAACGACTACACTGAATTTATACTATTATTTTCCTTTCTTTATTATTCCTTCAAATTTCGAAATTTGTCATTTAATTTACGCAACAGCAAATTGTATTGTTAATTTCTTTACACCGGAATGCTATCTTTTTAGAACAAACAGTAGAAAGCATGTAAATTTGCTTCATCTCTAAGCTTAATGTCTCCAGTTTCAATCCTGAAGATGCAAGCCTATCTTCATAATTCAAATAAAAGAGAGACCTTTCACGACATTGACCTTATCAACTGTTGTTCAATTTATTTGTTAAAGGTACTGATTTCATTTACTTCAAATTTAAAATTTGAAAAACAGCTATTAAGAATCTGAAATACGCAGGAAAAAATTTTTATCAATATTCATTTAAATCAAAAATATTTCTTAAGATATACGACGTTGAAAAGTTTTGCAAGCTGCAATATCTTGGCGGATCTGTTAATATTTGTCGCAATTGTTTGCTGTTGTAAAATTAATGAACCTTTTTTACCTTTGTCCATTTCTTACTTGTGTACTACCTTATCATGTTATCATTATGTTCAAAAT
>JARVGP010000470.1:0-37999 GCA_029876185.1 Mansonella ozzardi | reverse complement strand
TACTTCAGTCCATTAATCAAATTTAACTGCTTAAAAAGAATCATTCCATTATTTCAATTCGTCTAAGATTTAAAGATAGCCATAATTTCAGTGAATCGTTTAAACTATTTTCAGTTCTACTGTAACTTGAACTACTTTAAGAAAAGTGAAGCGCTATAGAATGAAAGTTGACATTTAGAAATGTATATGAAGCACAAAAGATATAAGCAGAATTTGAAAAGAAACTGGAATGGATTTGCTGAATAAGAATGGATTTGCTCCTCAGTTGAACTTATTTCTCTTTTACTGCTATCATAAACTCCCATTTTCCTTTTACTGATATCGTAGTCAATCATTTTCCTTTTACTAATATCATGACATGCATTCCATTCAAATGTATTGGTACTTGAAATTTTTTTTAATTATTATGAGACAAAAGCAGACTGCTTGACTGATTTACATAGAATATTTCATTTATTTCAGTCACGCTACATATTATTACTGTAATTGTTCCCGAATAAGTGCTTGGACAATTGTCCAGGAATAAACAGTCTCTAAAATACTTTTGTCATTCTGCAGTAAATGTTTCGATAAAGAATTAAAGCTCTGTAAGCTTTATTAAATCAAAATTTGAAAAGCAAAATTTTCAAATTTCGAATCGTATCACAATAACTTCATATGATGCAATCCGAAATTTGCATGTCTCCTATTAGAGAGAATCAGAATAAATCAGTTTCTAAAATTCATCGATAAAATTTCATTTCGGCTGAATTTTTCGGCCTTCAAAATTTCCATTCTTTAATAATCGAATGCTTTTGTTTCTTTGCGACAGTTTTCAGTCTTAGCAGTAAGCGAACAGTTCGATCCGTCGATTAATTCTAATTGTGTTAACATTCATTAAAGCTATTCAAAGTTCCAATTTTTTCTCGATCCTTTTAATAAAGTTTCTGCAACGAGGAATGGTACGATTTTTGAATCAATTCAAAATTGTGAACATTTTAAGATTTCCAACTAAATTTTAAAATGTTCGAAGCAAAGTAACAATTCCTAATAAATTGCATTTTACATTTAAAGTTGTCGAGCAATATGGAAATCAACTGTTAAATGAGATTAAAATATGGAATGAAATACTATTGGAAGAATGAAATATTTAGTAAATTTTAATAATTCGTTAAAGAATTGTCCGGAAAATGAAAGTATAAAAGCAGCAGCATATGGCTATGATAGTGCGTAAACAATTTCTCACTTTAATTAAGCTGTCAATGAATGTAACTAATGAAGCTTGTTCATACAGCGACACTGCTTAAAGATAATCGAAAATGTAGGCGTTCATCAATGGGCAATAATATCCAAACGGAAAAATATGGTTAGATAACGAACAATGAAATTAGGTAGGCTTCTAAGCGTAAAAAATGACCCTGAAGAGGTAGACAGGGTCACATTTAGATCATAAACAAAATATTAATAGTTCATTGGTAGATTATCACTGCCAACATGGTCACTAGCAGTGTAAATAAGATCAGTAATTAAAATCTCGAATGAAGCTTACTGTTTATTATATTTCAATGAACAGTGAAAGAAATAAGAAGCTGAAAACTAACAATTTTCAGTATAGACGCATTGTCGTGCCCATTCAATGAAGCGTGCGGTAAATTTCTGCACCGATACAATTTCAAAGCAGAATTGCGCATAGATGATATCGAACTGATAACATGGCAGTTCAAGTGCTTGCTGTGATAACTCTTAAAAGATCTAATGCAATTAAATATTTAATGTAATTAAATATTTTAAATGAAAGAGTAGGATAGTATCGCCATCGTTTATCTTTTAATCTCTTATTACTCCGGAGAGACTAAAAATTCCCAACAATATATGAGCAAAGCTTCCGAAAAAAAATGATTGCAAGTTTCTAAAGCGGAGTTCTCCAAAGTTTAAATTATAGTGAAACTTATTGAATTTGAAAATTTTGGAAATTAAATCATCGATTGTTCTAGTTATCTAGAAAAGCAATGATTTTTCAAGCTGCAATATTTGTATCTTCCATTGATATTTAATAACTTCATGAAACTAAATCACATGGAAGGCTTCAGAATTATCCGACGTAGTTTGACCTCCACTTAAGGTCACATTTCTCTCAAGCTATGATAATTCTAATAATTAAAACTATGATTGCAAACATTTCTAAGAATTTTTCGATTGTCTGAATGACAATTTATCAGAATTAAATGTCGGCTAGTGTATAACTGTTAACTATGTCTATCAAAAAAGGCTAAAGATTAAAAAGCCGATGATAGGAGACATCAGGTGAGTTAATTGACAATTGACCAAGCTTGTGAAAGGCCCGCAATCGATGACCGATTCTTTTTTGCTTGCGAGTAGACAGAGATTTAATTGAATGAAAGAAAAAAAATTAGCGGAGTCTTTTTTAGGTGCAGAAATTTAATTACTTATTGGATGAAGAGAAATTTGAAGTTTAATTATTTTGTTGAGAAGCCTTTTGAGTGGATGCAACTTTTCCTTCTTATCTCACTGCTGATATTCTATTCTGGCCTGAGGCGATAAAAGTCCTTATGGGTTTTATTTGTTGGAAATCAGTGTCTTGGGGAAATTAATTTCTAAAGTGTCACTAAATAAGCAGATCTTAGGTTTGCGCCTTGCTCCAGATGAAAATCAGATTAGTTTGGTGCTGTTTACGCTTGCAAAAGATTTCTTTGGCCTAGTTTCCAGTAGTACTGACTCTTGCATACAGGATTAAACAATTCTGTCTCTAATTGCCCATAAAAACGAAATAAAAATGAAAAAGCAAAGAAAGGATGTCTTCATGAAAACTTTGAACAAATTTAGCAAATGAGCAATTTTGTTGAATGCTTATAAATGCTACCGATATCGTATTCTTCCATATAATACGATCGCTCGAAATTGGAATCTTCCGGAACAGCAAAAACACGCATTTTAAATTCCAAATTCTGAACCGGGCATGATAAATTAGTCCAGGTTATTTTCAAGTAATCGAAACATCGAGGAAAAATGTATGGCCTTGGCAGGCTTATTGAAATTTCATTTGTTTGCTGTAGCTCAATTGCTTTAATTGCCTGTAATGAAAAAGTAGAAATGGAGGATAATTTGAGGGGAAAAAACAATGTTATAGTTGAGCTTCATTATTTTTTCGAAATATTACGTAACAAAAATTAAGAAAGATAAGGCAGCTAAAGATGGAAAATTCTTTTAACATATCACTTCATATTTTAGGTAAGAATTAAAATTTTACATAGCAGTGGAAATTAAATTTAATTTAACCATAATATAAGACTATCATAATTACCGGCATATACTGCTAGAGGAAGTCATTAACCTTCCTGCTTTGATGACATTCGACAAGGACAGAGTGGGAACGGTCTATTAGTGATTTATCACTTACAGCGAAATGTTTCTTCAAGTTCAAAGAAAAAAGCAAAAGAAAAGGAAGCTTTTAATAAGCTGATGATTGCATTCACTGCAAACCTATTGCCATCTATTTTAGCACTAATGAGAAAGAATGTTAGCAAAGCATTACGTTCGGATAACTCTGGATTGGGACACAACCTTATATTAATATGGATATGTTACTAATGAGAAGGGAATCCGAAATTTAGTATTTAAGCATCTCCTTTCACAGTTAATGTCTAGATCTAAAGTTACCCTTTAGTTAGTAGATGGAAGAAGTATGTTAGGAAGAAAATAAAATAAATATTCTGTCTTATTTGGCTTGATTTAAAAGCAAACGATTTTATATATATCTACAAATAAATTTGGACAGTTTACAGTAATACCAATTTGCATTTAGAATTTTTAATTATCTTCCAACTATGTGATTAATTTAAAAATTACTAATTAAAAAAGTTAATAAATAACATGAAAGAGATTTAACCTGCACTGTCCATCCAGCATTCATTATGATAATTCTATAGATTCCTGGAAAACATAAATAATGACAGGGTAATATTACTTTTTTCTCCAACGGCATTTCAATTCCAGCATTAAATTTCAGATCATCAGTTTTTCGAATATTTATTGTAGATGGAGTGTACTGTAAATGTAGTGACAAATTCAATTCGCTACAAAGAATGCTAAAATCGAATTCGATTTCCAACGGTTGACAAATAATAGGATTTTCCGGAATTTTCCAAAACTTCTTCCCGACGATAACCGAAAATCTGAGAGTTAGAATATTATTAACTAGCAATTCATAGTGATCGGATGGAAATCCAAAACATCTACATGGAAATATTGCATTTCCCATTGCATTTAGTGAGCAGATGGAATGATTCATATGACGAATCCGAAAGAAACTTGCTCGAGGACTATGAAAAGGCACCGCTGTAAAAAGAAGAACTTCCCGAGGGAAAATGATTTCTTGCGACTTCGCCAAATTAAAAACGGTCCAATCAATCAGCATAAATAAAACTGAAATGACACATTGGAATACGACAAGCATAACAAGACATCCACGGAATAGGAATAAAAAACAGTTCAGTAGCTACGATGATCAGAATTAAATATACAGAAGGTTACGGTAGGATGACACCTCAGCGCCATCGCTATTTTGAATTCGAAGTGGAATGTAATTAATTTGTAATGCAACGGTTCCCTGAAACTTTGCAAGAAATTCTGTTAATAATTTTAAGAAAGCGCAGGATTATACTAAAATCGCAAAAATTTGTTTCAGTATGGACAATTTTTAAAAAAGGAATAAAACAATAAAAGCCAAAAAGTTTAAAGTTTAAGATATTCAAAGAATAAGAAACAGAATTTTTATTAAGAATTTAATAACATCATTTGTAATTTGTCGCAAATATAGCCTGAGCATCAGAGCGCGACGATGCAATTGAGATAGGGCCAATGCATAGCATAGGCAGGCAATTCAAGAATAAAATCTTCCTGAAGGCCACTTCATAATTCTATGACTGTAGTAATAAAGCTTTCCTTCGGGCTCTTAGACATGCATATTTTTAATAAATCCTTGATACCTAACTTTTTTCCGGAAAGGCGAAGGAAAAAGAAAAGTTGGATTGTTACTGAATTTACAATTCTTCAGATGATAATTCATCTTACTTTTTATCAGCTGATCAGCGAAAGTTGTTTTAAAGCAAAAATTGTGCAGCAAAGTTGAAAGTAGTCCAAACCAGTTAAATGATACTGTTGATAACAGAGTGATTAAAATTTTATCGAATCAACCATATATCGATCAAATTTCATTGTAATGAATCAAAAAAAAAGCAATTAAAGCAACTATGCAAGAATTTTTCCCAAATAAAAAGTTGCATTTTCCTCAAAAATGTTTTGAATAATGGACCAATCGTTAATTTTTTCGCGGTAACGACAGAGTAATTGTAAATTTTTTGGTAAGGAATAAAGAATGGCAGATGTCTAATTATGCAACAATGAAGGCGCTGAAAAGACAAAAGCGCATCTGAAGTAGACATGTCGGTAAAAATGATTACTACTTAATCACATGTCAACATCAAATGCTTCCCTCAAAAGCTTTTAGAGCAAAATAGATTGATGGAGAGGAAACGAGACACAAGAAAGGTAGGAAGAGAAGCTCGAGATGTTTCAAAGCAGTCAAATATACCAAATTTTGAATTGAGATAAACAGCTGTAAGAAATGGAGGGATTTAATTTAAATTAAAAAATTTGTTACGGATTAAACCATCCACCATTGTTTATGGTCATTTTAAATAAATCTTTTTTTTTTTTTGTTTAGTTAATCTATCGGTGAAATTATTTGAGAATTTGATTATATTTTTTTGATCAAGCGTAATTTTAAGAATGCTATTAAAAGAAATCATTCCGAAGACAGCTTTTAGGCTATTCTATTTGTTCATTGATTAAAAGGGTTCTCATTTATTTGTAGAAACAAAAATAGCCCGTGGAGAGCTATATAATTTTAGCTTATAACGATTGCAATGTTGTTATGGCGGATATATATTTTTCCTGTCCTATGGATCATTAGGCATTTTTTTTCCACTTGTTGAATATCGGAAAAAGATATATTGATGACAAGTTGACACAAGAAAGTTTTAGAAATATCTTTCTATTCAAACAAAAAACAAGATGTGAGTCAAATAATATGAATAATGAGATTATTCATAAAAAGTGGTAGTGGAAGTTAGTCGATAAATAAACTGTTATAGTCCTCCTTCTCTTTAGAGCCAGAACACTAGGCCACATAAGCGAAGAGTGAACAGGGGGCGAATGTAATGCACAATGCAAGCCTTCGTCGAACACTAGGAAGTATTGGTGCAGAGACAAGAGGGCGGGATAGGATTAAAATTAGGTACAAATTAATTGGATTAGGAACGCAGAATATATTCGCATCAATCTCATTACTACCTTCGCTTCGGGTAATGATCATTAATGCATTCAGAGAGTTTCAGATTTTAATATTTCGATTTAATTCTTAGTGCAATATTGTGGCATATTATTTAAGGTTGAATCAAACAATTAAGTCAACTCAGAACGACTGATTTCATTTTACACGTGTATATTTGGTGTATATTTGGCAAATTAAAACACAGAACTTTCCAATTTCCTTGAAAGTATGACGTGAATAGTTCGTTAGAAATGTGTAAAAAATGGCTGTTAAAATTTAAAAAGTATGTTATTTCAAATCAATTTTTATTTTTAAAATTATGGGCAAAATCAGTGCTCGGAACATTTAAATGATTTAACTAACTTTTTCCGAATTTCGCCTTGGAATTATGGGTTTTGGAGTATATATTTTCACCCTAGTTGAACTGCTAATTAATCTACCCTTAGGTGTGTTGAATTATTCAACTGTTAAGCTGGTAAAAGCAAATTTCTCTAATAGGCTCGAAAAGGCTTTTTGCTTTGCGTAATGAATATTCCTGTCTTATTTTTCTGCAACCTTTTTATCTAATTATACCATTAATAATGCAAATTATCATTCCATAGAGAACTATGTGGTCATTTCATTGTTTCAGGCTTCATTTAAGAAGCAGTGAAACAGTTCTGAGGACTTCATCAAACAAAGTTGAAAATGATAAGTTCGTACTCCTAGTTGATAAGATTTTTTAGATAGTAGTTTGCTAGATTATTACACTCAATTGTGACAAAATCATTTCATTTTCGTTAATTCACTTCAAATTTGATTCATCATCAAAAAAGTCTAATTTTCATGCTTTTTGCATTCCCAGAAGAAGAAATTCTGTGCAGCACATATTAGTTATTTGTACAAATTATTCTTATGTGGCACTGCGAATTCATTATTGGAAATTAAATTTGGAAAGAATCCGGATGATAGACATATTTAAAGCAAAGAAATGCTTTAAAGTAAGCTTGAATCATTTGAGTACTTCTCCTGTTGGTTTCCTTTTCAAATTCTACTTTTAGTACTCTTTCCTGCTTTTGTTCTCAATATTTTCTTGCTGTTTTTTTTTTGTTTTATTATAGTTTAAGATTTCAATTAATTTTTTTGGACATAGGAAAGATAGTTGCAGTTCAAGGATCGCTTCATTAAATGAAATTAGTACTGAGGCATTGCTTATATATCGAATTTCATTAGCTTCAAGTTAAATTATTCTCACTTGATTTAAAAATTATTTGACTACTGCGACAGAAAACTTTGTAAAACACAGGCAATATTAAGAAATTCTAATCTATTTGAAACTGAAATGTGTCTGAAGATGACAGATATTATGATAATAGCCGATGACAATTTGATATCTTGGAAAGTTTGCCTCAGAGGATTATCTAATGAAAAATCATTTATCATTTATACATTTAATGAACTAGTGCTATCCTCTTATCATATTAGCCATAAAATGATTACTTTGTGATACAAGATAGTGAAATTTGGTACAATATAATGAAATAAAACCTTGTTGTTCATAGAATCTACTCATAATGCATAACCGTCTAATATCGGAAATAATCTAAAGATAAGGAAGAAACAGAGAAGAGAACAGTTCCGAGCTTTTTTTTGTAATTTTTTTCAACTGAGAACAATCAATAAAATGATGAAGACAGAATTCTCGTGAGTGATTGCAACGCGTTCGTAACGTCTTTTTTTTAAAATATGTTGCTAAGAAACATGAAATTTGAATAAAAGTGACCTCATAGTACTATTTCAAGCCAAGATAGATAATTACAAATATAATGGATCATCATAGGATTGTAGGATGACATTTAAAGTACCAATTAGATGATTTTCAGCAAAAACATCATATTCCAGAGATCGCGTATCATTATCAACATGTTCCTCAATTTCTACTGCACCCAAAGTTAGATCACGAATTGCTCGATCTTCCATTAATTCCATTACAAATTTATGGGTCATATCTCTTCTAAAATTATCATAAATGCAGGATATGAATATTTTCATCAAATTATCTGTATTATATTTAATATCAAAAAAACTTTGACACAAATTTTTAGAGTTCCTGCTGATCATTAACAATAAATTAATGTTGACATGACAAAGTTATCGGACTACTTCTCAGTGAAATAGCTCTGTACAACTGTTATCATTTCCTAATTAGCGTTTAATTTGGAACATAAATAGATGATTTTGTAAACCAAACCTATAAAAAATGAAACATTGGTTCCAGGAGACTTTGGTACCTTCAGTTGTTTTTGTCCGTACCATTTCTTTATCCCACTTGATAACAACATATGTACGTATTGCTGAAATAATAGAAAATCTGTAATAGAGAATAGAAAAAAAGTTTGTAAAATGGAAGGTTCAAATGGTTCAGAAAATTCAATAAAAGACAAAAACATGATAAACAATTCTTAAAATTGCATGGACAAGCTGATTCTAAACGATTTAAGAATTGGCATTTAAAAAGTTGAAAACTTTAAAATTGGCTAATTTTATTTTGTTTAAAGACTTAGTAAAACGAACCTTCACTTTTATTGTTCAATTTCGCACCAACAATAGTAATTCGAGCAACAGAGTTCATTTTTCTACATGAATATAATCCCCAACCGGGCGTATCTTTCTTGAGTGCTCGAGGAGCTATATTTTGTTCCGAATAAATTCGAAGCAAAAATTTAGCAAATTCGCGAGGTGCAAATGTCGTCGGAAATAGAATGTAACGGCCCTGCCGTAAATTTTTACAGTGCAAATACACTGAACGACCATAGTTATAATCTGATGTTGCCTCCGGATTTATCGCCTGAAAAGAAATTCGTCTTCTTTTATGAACTTCTTCATTCATTTAAATGAGCTAAATGTTTCTTGAAATTCTTTATTAATCCTTTATCTAAGTTCATACGTGTTCTTGTTCTACTGTATTGTAATCTTCGTTCGAAAAAAATTATAAATTTTCAACGGCAATCATTTAATTTCAAAATTTAGCCAAATAACAAAATAGCATCTGATGAAGAAATGTACCTGCTAATACCTGTAAGATATTTTCAGCTTTAACCCAATGATATAGCAAACCTGATGTATTCTGTACATTCGATTATCTTCCACTTTCATCAGATGCATTCCAATAGTTACCAACGGTTCAAGATTTTTCTTACCTTCATTTTTCACTTTTTGTGTTAATGCAAATCGCACATCACAATTGTCAACGTCAATATCAAATCGGTACTGAAATACAGCAATATTAATTTTCTTGATATCTAAACTAATTTTACCAATTTCAAATAAATAACATCAATTATTAAGAGAGGACTATTAGAAAGCAAAGAAAATTTTCAGTTTTCCATCAGACTGTTTCAGCCCATATTAAAAACTAAAACTAAAGTTAAAATTAGGTTTATATTAATAAAAACAAATTAATTCGATGATTCAACGCAGCAATTCTTCAAGCAGTGGATGGACTAAATTAAAATTCTCTTCCTGAAATAAAAGTAAGCGAATTTTTATTAGTGAATGAACTATTGGATATTTGATGTTGTTTCATTAAATGAAACATATTTCTGCGTACGTATCTTACTGACATATTTATTGCGATAAAAATAAAATATAGCATCTATTTATTCTGCTTAACTATTTTTATTATTGTTATAATTATAAAATTTTTCAGAAAAACAAAGATTTTTGATGAAATTTCATTTTTCTGGATATTAGGGGAAAACCTGTGGATTGCAGCAAAATGTTGCCATAAAGTTGATACATCCACCCGCTCGATCATTTGGTGCACCTTGTTTAGTGCCATTTGATTTCCATTCGCCGAAAAATTTCCATTGATGAAATTTAGAGAATGACGACGTGTTGAAAAGTTGACATACGCTAAGATCGGTAAAATAACGGATGAACTCATTCCATGGCATCCTAAAAACTCATTCATATCCTGGTCATCTTCATATATTTAAAAGCTTGTTAATTACTATGGATATTAGCAATAGATATAGAACAATAGCAGCAGTAATGTTCATGCATGGAAAATTTCGAAGTAATACAAGAAATGAATACCAGAATTCGCCATCCTCTTCAACGATAATACCAAGTTCTTTCTTATACTCATCTGTTACCTAAAAATTTCTTTCCATTCTTTCAGTTCTCTTGTAAAAACTCTGCTCTTGTTTAATTATCCAACAATTTCAAAAATTTCTATGAGGAATGCTACTGAAAATCAATGGCTTTACCATTGCTTCCTAAAAATTGAGTGGACTGAAAAAAACGGTCCAATGCCCAACATATTGCATATTTAAAAGTAAAATAATCAATTCATTTTTTAAGTAATTCTGATAAAAACTGAAACATACTAAAAAGAATCTTACCTGTTCCCACTCTTCAGATCCATCAGACCAGGGTCCGTTCCATTCCTTTTCACCCCAAGGATTCTGTAAACGTATCAACATCTGATGTGATGCTTTAGTGAAAAATAAGGATGAACAACATTTGGCATTCAGCTCAAGGAAGCGTACTGCCGTAACTGCATATGCATGACCCTTTATTAGGTCACATGTCAAGGTTTCTTCAATCTCTTCCTTGCTTTTAGCCTTAAAAAAGTAATCATAAAAACTTAGTGTTTGAGATATTAAAGTTAAAGCTTTCTTAAGATACCTTAAATAGATTATGTGAAAGAAGTTATATTAAAATTAAAATGTACAACAATTCATCAAGTTTGTTTACTACCAATATTCGATTTCAAATGAGGTAATTAATTCAATTTTTGTTTTCGATAAAAGGCAAATATTTTTCTGCGTAAAAAATTACAATTCTAAAAAATGTTTGCTTTTCTATCGTATAAATCATCAATTAAACTTTGATTTCTTTACAGAGAGAGAGAAGAAGAAAAGAAATGATTTCTTTATTGAAATAATTTCCTTTTCGATTATCGATGTTTTTTTAAATACAGAAACTAATAATTATCAAGAAGAATTTGATTAAAATCCCCAACTTTTTCAAATGTACATTTTCAATGAGCAATTGATTAAACTTTAATTAATCAATAACTAGAAGTTCTAATTATTTAAAGAAATTTTTGTCTTAGTATTAATGGCGATTTTCAAACAATCTCAGACAAATCTAACTGATGATCAATCTAAATTAACTTACAAACTTTTACTTTTTGCTTCTCGAGCAGCATCAAAAAATATGACACTTAATATAATCAGGTTGTTTTAACTGCCTTATCACTAATTCAGATTTTTCTCAGTAAGGCCAAATTTATTCTTAGCTTCCAAAATGGCACACAGTGTAATTTTTTTTATCACTTGAAAAATAAAAGACAATTTTTTTCAAAATAATTTTGAAATTTCATATTCTAAATTTTTGCTTCTATTATTAAAATTTAACAAAAAACGAAATTTTTTATCTATTTTAGCGCCAAGGTGAAATTACCCATTGGATGTTGACAAATTTTTCTTTTTTTAACTGTTAATAAATTTAGTTCGTTAAATATTAAACCATCAATTATACTCTCAGTGCACATCTATATTGTACAACACATCACCACTATTACTGTGTAATTACTGATTAATATACAACTGTTTGTGTTTCTCCTCTACAAAATTCACCTGAATAATTTTAAATATGTAAGAGTTTCTAATTGATAAGTGTATGAGCATAAAATTAGGCAAATTTTGGATTTCAAATTGATAAAATAAATCTGAACCAATTCGAATCATTTTTACGAAAGAATGACAATATCAGCTATGCAATCATCATCATACATTGAGCGTACAGCGATTGCAGCAACGATGAGTGCCTGTTGATCAAAAGCTTCTTTGATTGTATGAAACAATTTTTCCGAGGAATCAGTCGAATCGCTCATTAGCTGTTTTTGAACATAAATTGTTTCCGCTACGCCACCTGATATATCTTCCAGTGCATCAGCTAACTGACCACCAACTAAATTTTCATAACAACCATATAATCTGAAATGTAAAATTTTCCAAATTTGTATCTGCGATGGGTACAATTAAAATGTCCATCAAAATTCAGTCATAGATCGATCTGATATTAAAAAATCTGATACAAAAATGTGGTCAAATCAAATCTTAAGTAATTACTGCAAAAAGCCATGTAAAAATGTTTGTTTCAAATTTCTTCAAATTTTAACCATTTTTGACTATAATTATCATCTATAAAAATATTTTTTATCCGAAGTTTTATCGCCGTCGGTAAGAGTTATAGTAGAAGTAATGGTAAAGATTTATTTAGAATACTTTAAATAACTGTTACAGAAAAACTTATCGAAATTTAACGTTGTTATTATAAGCAAGAAAAAAAAAACTTGGCGAAAGCTTTTTCGAGCAAAGCACTCCAAAATTCATTGGATGATTTTGATCGCGCAAATATGAGTTTTCCATTTTGAGTTGGTAATAAATCATCAATGACAACTTCAATCCACTCATTGAAACGCCAAAAGCAAAAGCGGAATATACCGCAGTAATTGTTTTTATCTGTCCACTCTTGTCCATTAGCATCCGGTATCACCTTCCGATATATTTGCTTTATGAATAGGTTAGCAAACTGATTTAGTGGTTACCATCCGGTTAATATCATAACTATTCAACTAGATAAACTCTTAATATTGCTCTCCTCAAAATATTTTTACATTTTCTCTATTAGGTTAATGGTTACAAGTTGTGTGAAACAACTAAACAACTTTAAAATCAAACTTTTTTGAGCAGTTCTTGATTGTGTGTAAGCGCGGAGCAGGCAGATACGAACCAACAGTTACCGAGTATTCCTTGGGTTACATCATTCGCCGTGGCACCTTCCACAAACAATTGTGGATTGTCAACAATGTCCTATAATTTTAGTATTGAAATGTACAGTGATGCATGGGAGAAAAAATATAAGAGCAGACAATTGTGAAAGATTTCTCAATTAAAAAATCCATCAGAAACATATGTGCTCACTCTCCTCTTCGAATCACATTGATAGAGATAAATGAGAAACTTTTGAAGTTAAATTTCAGAACTAAATTGTGATTCAAGTTGATGATTATAATACGAAATGAAATAACATTTATGTGACAAGAAACAGTTCAGCCAATTAAAAATTGATTATATTCAAAGCAGTATTTTGTTTTTATATAAAGCTGATGGATGACTCTAAAAAAACGCTATAATATTAAAAGATTTAAAGTTAAGAAAGTGATGGGTATCAGAAACAATTTTCATATTTAGTCCTTGCTTTTCAAGAAATTGTTTGCAGATGTGATAAGTTTGGAAAAGCAAAAAAAAAGAAATTACTTACACCTGGTCGTTTCCATATGATATCAATTTCTGGATTAACCGGTCCCAGAAACAGGGAATCACTGGTGGGCGGAAACTGGACATCAACAAAAAGCTGTTTTTTCCGAATACATTCTGCTTTTAAACGTCGATAGTTTTGTCCATGAAAGTATCGACTTTCCATAACGGGACCGTTATTATGACAGTGTTCGCTTTACATCGATTAAGACGACAGCCGGTGACGATTACTTCACCACGATTATCAATTAGAGAGTAATGTGTAATTCTAGAAGGGACATTAAAAAGGTATGTCTATGCAAGGACAAATGCATATACAGTATGCACATACACACACACTATAAAAGTATCTCTACATAAGAAAGTCTGTTTAATTTGTATAGAAAAAGTTAAAATTTGGTTAAAAACATTTGAAAACAATCATTTTCCTTCTTCATTCCTTCTCTAAAATTATTAAATATATCTTTGCAATTGCTTTTATGCCTGGTATGTTTTCCTTCAAATTATAATTAATGTGATATTGTGCAGTGATATACTAAAGGTACGCCATCCACCTTGGATATTTCTGTATTTGTGGTAAGAGAAGAAAAGGTTATAAGTAAAGATGCATAAAAAAAAGAGTATGAACTTTTAGAAAATATAACTTGAAATGATTTAGTGATAACCTAACTGGTGAATGATAACTATCTTTTTTTAACCCTTGTGTTATCAACCCAGATGACATGACATGATAAATGCTGCAAGACTGCTTTCCAACAGGTTGAGAAAATGTGGCAAGGAATTTATAGGAAAAACAGGTAACGGCAGGTATTCTTTTATTTTCACCTTTCTCTCCCACATCTTCATGTAAGGATGTTTTACATTAAACATTAATTTCTAGAATACAAATTCAGATATCGACTGAAAAAAGCAATGTGTGAAATTGTAGAATGCAAAATATGGTGATAAGGCATATCATAATAACGGTACTTCTTCCTTAACTTGACTTCACTACTGTTAAACTTAATTGTTATTTCCATCTTCCTCATTAATTTCTCTTCAGCAAATAATTATGTAAGTTAGTAAAACAAGGATAAGAAATTTGCTATTTATCCCCAATAAGCTTAAACAGGCAATTCAATTTCGGTCCTCTTATTGACCCTACTAGTGTTTGAGAATTTTATTTTACGATAATGAGGTACTATCAATAACAAGGTGACGACCAAGAATGTTTTTTTTAAGCAATGAGCTTATCGTAGTAGTGATGCTAAACTGTATTAAGATTACTGCGTAATCTCGGGATATTGATATTTCCTTTTATTGTTAGAACAATTTGATCATAAAATAATGATGAAAAGTATTATGACGCATTTCTTTCCCTCACTGTAGTCTTAGAATCTACTAGACAGTCTGTATGGAATGTTAAATGGCATAAATAGTTGACATTAAATATCATTATGATTTTGCAAGGATCATTTTTACAATTTTGTTTCGACTAAATGCCTTTATTTATAATCTTTCGTTATGTATTCAAGTGCAATTCGAACTTTAATATCATCCCTTCCTTTATTTGACGTTAATTTCCAATCACCAAAGAGAAGAAAAAAATGGTAAAAACAAATTGTTAAAGTATCTAAAAACGACCCCAGAACGAATGCCCATATCTTCGTCTTCTCTACCTTAACGCGCATTAATTTGATTTGACTGGGAACAAATTTCTTTGTACAATAACTAAAAAATTTTTGTCGAATAGAAAGAAAATTTTTGTCATGTATCAAATTACTCTGCTTTGTTCGTACTTTTCGATGATTTATGCTACTACGAGGTAATTGACGTATGAAGTACATTTCCTTGCACTTTCATACAAAAATTCATTTCCAAACTTTATCTTTGCGAAGAGAATTGTAAACAGCATATTGATTTGTTGAGATATTAAGTTTTGATAAATGAAGTTCAAGACAAGGCCTGCGCATTTTACTATTTGCCTTCGATGAATCATCAGTTAATGCAGGAAGAAAAGGCAAAGTTATTAAAATGCTCGAAGCAACTATACTGCTTGCGAAACACAACGACAGTTACTCAGTTCCAATTTCATGCTAACCATGATCACTAAAATCCGAAATATAGTATAAAAGTAAGTTAGCTGAGTCCTTAACAGTCTATATTAAAGTCTGCCATAAAGTTGAACAGATATTTCCGCTTCAATTAAACAAATAGCGCTACTCGAAGATAATTGGGAAAAAAACCAGCTGGTAACTCTTGATAGATAACACTGCACTTTTCTCAAATTTCTCGTTCAGTGATAACTCTATTCAGTGACGAAGCTTTGATATAATGCTGATTTTTTTTATCTAAAAGTTTATCCAAACTTTTACAGATTGTCATTAAACGGAGACTTGGCAATAACAAACAAGCAAAAGCCAAGTGGGTTGTTGCAGGAGGTTATCCATTAAATCTATACAAAAAAGAACAGCGAGACACATATCAGTTCTGTCTAAAATTACAACCATAGCAGCTCTTTGTTGAATTAAATAAAGCATGTTCACAGGAATTATACGTTAACTACAGAGGGTAATACTGTGAATATACAGTATTCATTTTGCTGAGGGGGAAGAGGAGATTATTTCCAGTACCCTATGTACTTTTGTTTTTTTCCTAACAAAATAAATAGATTGCCTATCTAGTCATTAATTTGTGTTCTAATTAAATGAACTTCGCACTTTAAGTCTACTGTATCACTATGACTCATAAAATTTGAAGTCAAGAAGTTAGAGGGAAAGGAAATTTTCGAAAATAAGTCAAGCAACTACAGCTACCAGCTCAAACTACCCCAAAATAACATCAATGGTTGCTCTACGTTAAAACTATTATCACAATTTCAGAATTGCTTTGAGAATTTACAGATAAAGACAAACTAAAGAGATCGAGGAGCAATAAGCAATGATGCAAATCAAATCTCATCATTAATTTAAAATAGAATCTAATAATCACAATGATACGGTCCACAACTGATCTCAACATTATTTTAAATTCATTCAAAGTGAAAAGTTGTTTCAACTTATCTGAAAAATTTAATTTTAAGCCCTCTAAAATTCATAAAATTATTAGTTTATTCCCGAATTAATAAAAAAAGCATATCAACCAAATTCAATTATTCAATCTGATCTAAAAATAATTCTGAAATTACCTACAATATTGGTTAGCACAAAAATGAAGCAAGGACAACATTAATGTGCCAGTTCTTATTTTCATCTTGTAAGTCATGTTAGTACACAGGAAGCAAGATAACTTTCCTCTCATAGCACCTGATGATTCTTTTTTTGAAAAGTACTTATATCGCTGATGTTACCTTTTAACTCCAATTTAGTTAGTTTAATATGCAATTTAGCATAGACGATTCATAGTTCACTTAGTTTGATTTGTTTTCTCAGAACTTGACACAAAAGGAATAAAAAAAAAAGGAAAATGGAGAATATCTAGCAATCTAGCAGAAGAGCTGCAAAAAGAAACAGAATTACCACTCGAACATTAGCAGCACATGTCTGATGATAATAAATTCCAACAATGGTAATGACCTGGACAACGAAATTTATGAAGTTTTTTTGCTTTATCGTCTTCACACGTGTGACATTTAGCTAAATAACCAATACTATCAATTTATAGTGAGTACTAGCGGTTTCTGTCGATTGTATCATGCAAAGATCGAATGAATTTGTAAAAACATTCACGATTTTCAGCAGAAGCGACCAATGAATCATCCACCATAATGTTCAGAAATTCAATTCCTTCATAATGCGGATTATTCGGAAGATTGATAGCATCAGTTATATGTGTTATCCCAACGATCTCGTAGTTTTTGGAATCATCACGAGAAGGACCAAGACGGCAATTTCCTTAATGTCTGAAGTCTTGAAATAAGTACTTCCAAATCAGTGCCTTAGTCAGTACATTGTCTTAGAATGTTAAAGCACTTTTTCTTTACACAATTTTTCTGAAAAGCACAATTTTTAAATCAGAAGTATTTGTATCTTTTTAAATAACGGCAATCCAAGCGAAATACCTTCTTATAAGTTTTTCTAATTATCTACCATTTTTTATTCATTTTAATCCAGATTTTCAATTTTTGTGAACTTTTATTTTCGGGTGATAGATTCTAGCTTATCAAATTATAATGAAACCCGCCATTTCAGAGAAATACAATAGTGATCACGAATCAGTATACAAAAAAACCTACTATTTGAGAAAATGTTAAGCTTGTAAAAGGCCTAAAATACTTTTCTCGTTTTTTGCAAATTAAAATTTGCTGTTAGCAAAATGATTAAAAATCCTTGTTTGCAGCGAAATTTATTGTCTGCTTATCTATATTTTAAAAAACCTTTCAATTTTAAATCTTTAGCAAAATATACCAAATAATAACCACTCATTCACATTTCATCCCCAACAATTTTATCACAACTTTATTTTAATGTTTATATTAAAATTTATATTAAACAACTTTATATTAATTTTACTTTATATTAATGCAAATTTTATTTTGCTTTCCATCGTACATAATCAATATTTTCCTTTCAATTATTATTCAAACTATTATTATTTTTCCTTTTGCTTCGATAAGCATTATGAAGATTTGTGCAGTTTTATTCCTTTTTTGTAGGCTTTACAGAAATAATTAGCTGAAAGTAATTAATCAATATTGCATAGAAAAATCTCTTAATTTTTATTCAAAAAAAATCATGCGATGTAATAATCGTACGATTTTAGAAATGTAATGAATTCAGTGTTCAAAACAATCAATTCTTGAAATGTGATATTTCGAATTAAATTAATTCGTACGAGATCTTCAAAATATTTCACAAATCAGTTGCGGTGAAAACTGCAAGATTACAGTAACAGAAGTTTAACTTCTCCGTAATGCAACTAAAACCACTTAAGAAAAGATAAAGTTAAATTTCTGAAACATCATATAATAAAGTCAAATTTCTGAAACATCACATAATTTTGGGAGTGACCATTTCTGTGATGGTTCGAAATCAAAATGAATGATTTAAGGAATTAAAATTTCTGTATAAAATGAGACAGTTCTCCACGAATATGATGGCAAAAGGTGAAATATTATTGAGGAGAGGAGTTAATTGTTGGTGAAGTTGTAGAGAGGAAAAAGTTCAGTTTTTTTTTCCTTGAGAAAAAAATTCAGTACTTTATGAACTGAGGAAAAGATCAATCAGTGTCAAAGAATCAAGATAAAGAGAAAAGAAATAAAGCAGAATATTAACATTAATTTACGGATAATTGAAAAGTAATTGTCTTTTTTTGAGGACAATATCAGGATAGCTATATCAACTGTGACGTTTTAAATCATCTGAACCGAAGTTCAAAGCTCTTAATTATTACCAATGAACTACCTGGATAAGTACCTATCCGAAGTGATAAAGCATGACACTCTTCAGTTTTCAGTTTTCCAACGAAAATACGCTGTACGGTTCTTTGCGGCGCATCCCACTTATTTCATCAACTAAAACGTTTTGTTATTGTTTGTCGATTTTGGGATACTTTTTGATTTGTTTCGTGATGTAAGTCATGTACGTAATAGTTCCTCGAAATTGAATCTTTAAATATACAAGTTGGTGAAATAAATCCAGGTTAAGCGTGATACGCTGTGGGTCATATGTCAGTTACGTTGCAGACGACTTTGGGTGATATCAAAATCGAATTGTATTGTGATTTATGCCCAAAAACGTGTGAAGTAAGCATTTTTATCTGGTTACAAAGCTAAAGTGACTTTTGACTCATTTTTTTCATGGAATATGTTTTGAAGTGAAAAACAGATTATTTCAAATACATAGATGAAATTACCGCATGCGATCTTTCGTTACATATAATCAGATTGCATAAATATATTTGGCTTTTTGTTAGCATGAATTATTGGACAACCTTGACAACATTGTATTATTTGTGAAAAGTTACTTCTGAAAGTTTATTTGGCATATTTCGATTCTTTTTACTTTAAATTTCCGATTTGCAGAATTTTTTGGCATTGTGTGCAAGCGGTTATTACGATAACTGCATTTTTCATCGTAATATCAAAGATTTTATGGTGCAAACTGGTGACCCAACTGGTACAGGTAAAGGAGGTGACAGTATTTGGGGTGGACCAATTGAAGACGAATTAAACACATCTTTGAAGGTATCTTTTCTGTTGCAGTATGACTGATGTTTTTTGTGTGTTTTCATGTGCTAATTATGTATTTTCATTTCAGCTTAATTCATTTTTGCCGTATTGTCTTTTATAAAGTTCCTTATGTGATTCAATTTTTAAGCTGTTATAAATGAAAAACATATTTTTAATATCCAATATATCATTGTAGCACGACGCCAGAGGCGTTGTGTCTATGGCTGGTAACGGACCAAATACAAGTCGATCGCAATTTTTCATCACGTACGCTAAACACCCAACATTGGATTTGAAATATACAATTTTTGGACGGTTTGTTTTGCTTTTTTTATAGTTTTTATTTTTGATATTTGCAGACTTGTTAAGATTTCTTTATTTTTTTTATTTTTTGTTAGCATCATGCTTATTTTGCAAAATAATTTTTGTACTTTATGAAGTAAGTCACGAGATTTCTGTCGCTTGTATGTGTGGTAAATAGCAATTAAGTAAATATTATTTGTAGCGTAATAAACGGATTTGACGTATTGGACGAGCTGGAAAAAGTCAAAGTTGACGCCAAATACCGTCCAGTTGTTGAACAGAAAATTCGAAATGTTATCATCCACGCTAATCCGATTGCCGAAATGGCGACCAATATTTAAAATTAATTGTTTGAGTTGTATTTCAACATGTGATATTGCATATCATCATTTTATTTATTCTGCTTCATGGCTGACCGAAAATAGATCATCAAGTTTTCATCTCACAAACACAAACAAGATTGTACTACGACATTTAAGCGATACAAAAGATATGAAACTGTTTAAATCCGACGAAGGGCAACCGATCGAGATAGAAAAAGAAATGGATTTGGAAACAATTCGAGAAATGCAGAAGTATTTTGAGCAGTATGCTGAGGAATATGTTGAGATGGAAGCAGAATCAGAAACTCCATACGAAACTGTAACAAAATCAGGTATGTATTGTTTGCCTTTTGACCTGGAATTCTGCACCAGTCAATATTGATTTAATATTTGAGAACGAATGACGATGATTTGAAACGGGCGTTTTCTTAGGGTAGCCGAAAAAGTGGATTTATCAAATTATTATTACTAATGATTCCTTTACTTTATGATTATAATTATATACTTTTACAAATTATGAGATGATCTATACCGAGAGTAATTTTCTTTAATTTTTTTATTTATTTCAGATCGCTTATACCAACGGCTTAAACCTTTGTTGGATTTTGAACAAGATTCTTCATCAAGTCCACTTAGTGTGAAAGAGATTGTGAATATACTGCGAGCCGAACGCTCCGAAGATATTGTTTGTATCAAAGTACCCATGGATGACGCACCTGACAGATATTTTATTATATGTACGCCTCATAATATGAGGCACAGTGAGGCTATTGTGCTTGCTATACGGAAATGTTTCAAGATTAAGACTAATCAGCAAGTTTGTTATATTGCATTCCTATCTCAATTTTGTGTTTAATTTTTCATAAATTGAAATGCGAACTGACTTCAGTTTTCTAAAGATTTATATAGGAATTAATTTTGCGGCTTTTTTTTCTTTTTTTTCACATTGCAAATATAGAACTAGATACTTCTACTTTCCTTAACTTTGTTTTTTTTTTTGCATCTTTGGTGACTGGAGTACCATCTTTGTCTGCATATTACCACTAGCGTTTTATTATGAATGTGGTCTAATCATGTCGTTATCACAGTGTTTTTTTTTTCCAAAAACTTTTGGATTTAAAAAAATTTAGGTAGAGCCACCGAAGAAAGCGAAAGTTGGTCGATGGTTGTGTTACACTTTTGAGAATATCTCAGTACATATAATGACTCGTGAAGCGCGACTTAAATATGATCTTGAAAGCCTTTGGGGCATCGGATGGATGGAGACATTCGATGATGCTGCTGACATTTCAAATTCAGAATTTCCGATACCTTAATTAAGCTGTTTTTCTTTTTGTTTTTTGTTTTTTTTTCTGCTTTTTTTCTTTTTTGTTTGTTGTATATTGA
Source organism: Mansonella ozzardi (assembly GCA_029876185.1). NCBI lineage: Eukaryota > Metazoa > Nematoda > Chromadorea > Rhabditida > Onchocercidae > Mansonella > Mansonella ozzardi. The sequence continues at coordinate 16,195 of JARVGP010000470.1, read as the reverse complement.
TAAACAAATAAACCTGAACAGAATCTATTATGCTTCATTTGAATACGACAAATGTAGAGTTTGGTTCTTATGTTGTGCTTTAACAGTATGTAGTAAATTCATAATGTGTGTTTATTTTTCGGCAGTTTCATTGGCAGATAAATATAGATTCGCTTTAAAACAACTGACGAATTATACATGTAAGTTCTAAGTTTTTTATAACTATGTTAAATAAAAAAAAAAGTAGATGCAGCTGTTTTATCAAGTTTGTCTATCATTCTGATCTTCGTGGGAATATTGGACCTATTTCTCCCAATCAATTTTGACGAAGTTGTCATGGCCAGATGAAATTCGTCGTTGCAATGTTGCTTTTGATTTTCTTCGAATTTCACGAAAAGAAAGGAGGAACACAATACTGCTCAATAATAATACTTCGCATAAAGTTAACGAAGTAAATTAACGACTACTCATTAATGAAGCAAGCGCCGAAATTTTACCTATAAATGATATAAATAACAATAATGCCATTTTCTCTTGTGACGTCATTTTATTTCTTAATTGGTGAAGAAATAAAGTTGGATTGTGGTTTATTTCCGATTAAGTTTGGATTATATTCCCATAATCATCCACAAGTTAATTAAGTTCTCTTGACCACGTTGAAGGAATTTATTTTTCTAAACAGTTTTATTTTCGTTGCGAACTATCTAACTTTGTTAATTGGAACACTTTTTTTTTCTTCAAAATTTCTTCAAAACTATTCTTGATAAAGATATTGAAGACGATAATTCATGCTACTTTATGATTAGCCAAATATTAAATTTCAATATATCATCCATCAATCTCAATTTACTTGCTTTTGCTTTTTATCGTTCTGTTGTCATTTTTCCGAAAGTTTATATTGTTTTCATTAACCTTCAAATTTTTTTTTTTAATAATTTTTTGTAAATTCAGTCATTTCATACACTACATATTCGTTAAGCATACCGGGTCATGCTGTTATTAAGCATCAAATTCCGAAAGCAAGCTCCGAACAGACTATAGTAATACTGAGAATATTTCTTGTTATGCTTTAAAACACTAGATCGTTCTTTCTATTCCCACTGTTTTACCATTATTTCTGTCCTTATCTGTGATTGCAGCAAAAACGAAGAAATATCATTGAAACATAGCGAAATATGAAGTCAATATAAATGATAGAATTTCGGGAAAGTTTGAGAAGAAGTAGGAGATAGAGGTGACAGAGGTAAAAGTAAGAGAATAATCATTGCATAACAGGGAAAAAATTCAGTAAAAATCCATATAATCGAAGTGCAGTACTGAATTTATACAATGGAATTTTTGAAATTTTTATGTATGAAATATCTATCAAAGTAAAATGTGAATTGATTTTAGTAAAATGGAATTTCAAAAATTGGAAAATGAATAATCCAAATATATTTGTATTATTTTTAGTTCATTATTTTTCTTTTTATTACCAGTTCTTACTATCAATTTACTACCAGTTACCATAACTGTAACGCTGGGAGAAATTAGTGGCAGATTTCGTTAACCGTTAGGTTCAGATTAAGAGATCTGAAGTAATTTCTGATAATAAGAAATGGAAACAAGGAAAGATCGGAAAATGTCAAAGAGAACTTAGGAGTCTAAATTTAAAGAATTTTAATTCTATTTTAAAGCAAACTGTTATTAAAATTTTGCGATTTAGGTTATCAGTCTTCTTTGTTTGTTTATCAACTAACTATTGATTTGAACATTTACAATTAAAGCAATTAAAAAATGATGCACAATAATTTAATAATAACATCATTTGATTCAAAGAATTACGTAGTACTGAAGAGTTCTTTTAAATTTTTGATCAATTTGAGAAGCATACATTAATTCGGTTCTGTTCATTCTAATAAATGAAGGATTAAGTGAACAGTACTTTGATCATATTGGCACTAAGTTACGTTCAACTTACAAAATTTGCAACTAAGATTTTCTTACTAATATAACATTAGCGGAAGATTTGTCTTATATATATACTACGTGAATTGTTGATTCACTGCCGGATTTTGCTAAATGTCATGCACAACATTTGCAAATTTTGTTTTAAAAGGCTTAAACGTTTTTTAAAAAATGCACAGCCAATTACTGTAGCTAATTTTTTATGGCCATTTCTATTGAAAACCTGAAGTTTTGTCAATTTGTCAATTTCAATTTCATAAAAGTCCTACATGATAAATTGTCAAAAATAGTAATGGAATAAGGAAATGAGTTTTTTTTTTCAAGATTATATAATATTTAATTCATACAATATCCATTACTCGTTTACCATTTGCAATTGCATGCGCGATGTGAGAGACGTAAAGATTGTTTATTCGTTAATTATAACATTATTAATCTAAAAAATGACATGTGGCAGTATGAAAGAAATAAGCCAATAATACCGTCTTCATCAGAGCTGTAATTATGCCGGGGACGAAACATTGTGATTCGTCGAAACATTATTCAACATTTTAAACATCTGATAGAAAGGAAAATGAAAACCAACATTATCTTCATGGCATTTTATATTATTGTTGGTCATAAAGCAAACTTGAACATATAAAGAAATTGTTCAAAACATCCTACTTCAGTTCAGCATTTTTCTAATTTAATATTAATTGTTATTGAAAGTAATGACATTCTTATTACGTCATCTAATTGCAACATCCTGCTAATAATTGTCATCGCAGGCTATTAGCGCACTTGCTAATCATTTATTATTAATTGGGTAAGCTGAAGAATTTCTACTAATACGTTAATTAATACTTTGCTGTCTTGGCAGATTTAATCATTTAACATCAAAACTTTGTCTCTAAAATTTAGTCTTTCTTTTTGAGCGAACTAACTTACTTCCATACATATCAATAAATTCGATAAATTCAGTAAAATAATTTCATTTTTTGGAATTCAGTATTAGTCAGAAGCCGGGCAATATCATGATATAGTAGTCGGTTTGGTTTTGAAATATACAAACTGAAAAATCAAATTTACTCTGGTTGAGTATAACAAATAAAATTACTGTAACTCAGTGTATACTGCCTGTTGTCTTCGGATTAATGCCGCATATTTATTTCATAAATCTAGCATTAATTTTTCCATACATTCTGTCTATTCTCTCCATTTTTGTGCATTATAGTTCAGCTTGAAGCAAATGAATTGCAAGCTATCATACTAAAGAAGGATAGAAATTTCATTTCGTAGTAAAAAAACAGTGTACTGAGTGGTTGGAGGATAATTTTCACTACTACTCATCATTGTTATATTGTTAATTCACTTCGATTACTTCCATTTACGTCAATTGCACCCAAGTTTGTAAAAAGATATAATGACAGGTGGAGTATATTTCATTGTATTTCATGAAAGTTGGCATTACAACTTTTCGCTTTTTGCCGTATGAAGCTTTTAACTGATGCATGTAAAGAGAAAGGAAAGAAGAAAAGAAAAAGTATTCTCAGAATTATTCGTCAAAATAACATTTTCTATCTCAAGTCTGACCTACGTGATCAATGAGATAGGAGAGGAATATATCGAAATAGTGAGTCGAAATGTCTAACATCACTAATAGAACCAGTATATCAGGCTAGTAAGTTCTTTCATCGTTATTAACAAGCCATAAATGCTTCCCAAGCGAAAACACCAATTGTTCTGTCTTGAAAGTTTCTTGGCGTACCTTTCGAATTTTAGGCCAAATTCTAAATGACAAAGTATGGCAGCTATTACCATAATATTTTTTTAGGGCAATTATGTCAACTATTGCTTAAGGTTAATTCAAGAATTAACATAAATATCAAGCTGATATTTTAATCAATACCATAACCTCAACATTAATTTGTATCCAGATAACTTATAAAACGATAAGAATAACTGCCATCATTAGGCTACCAGGAACTAAATGGAGGTGGGATGTTTAATTGTTGGAATAGACTTAACAGAGGGTCAAATAAGCTAAACTTTTTTTAATAGCGGTTGAACTTGAGCACAGTTAGCACAAATAACTTTTGAGCCATAGAGCGCTTTCTTCCTTTCTTTTTTCAGATTCAAAAATCTCCAATGAAAGACTATAAAAGACATTACTAAATTCAGTAAATTTAAGTCCTATTTCAAATTTAGAAAAAAAACGCGATGGTCCTAATGTTGCAAAAGATCATCACCTCAACAAATGACCATTGGATAATTGAAGTTCACCATTTGATTGACTCATTTTAGTATTTATTTGACCATATTGCACCATTTTAATCAGCTTTTATCGTTTCTACAAAACAATCTTGCTAAAATATTCTCAACAAATATTTACAACAATTATTTACTTCATTCATTTTCTAAAGATGTTTTTAAAGTCTTTCTTCCCGTATTTTGTCCATCGCTTTTTTCAATTTCTTACTCTTATCAGAAGTATATTCTCTTTCTCTAATTATTATTTTATTTTAATCTTCGAATCGATTGACATTCATATTTTCTTTCTCTTTGATCAATCTATACTTTTCGAATGAATTTAATTTCTAAAGTTACTTAGAATTGAAACCGAATTGTGCTATTTGGGTTTAAACCAGAAAGTCAGAACAATTGGTATTAGTGTTTTAAAAAGCTGCGTTTTTTTTTTTGAGTAAGTTTTCGGCATTAACAAAAAACTGACATCGAAATCTTTTATCTCTTTCGATAGATTTCCCTTCTCAACTTTTTTTTTCATTGCTAATTTTTATTTATAAATAATGATTTAAGATTAACGTTGGAATGTCGTCAATAATAACAACAACTGTTACTTCTATACTTGTCTTTATAAAACGATTTTTCATTTTATCATCTCTTCAATGATAGAAAGTTTTGTGTATTTCAAAGTACAAAAGTTGACATTATTTTTAGTCTGCAACTGAAAGACTAATTACTTATGTTTTTCTATGCAACTTTGTCCGACCAGTAATTTTATTTGTCCTTTGTCAGATTTTCTACTTTTCAGTAATTTTATAAATTATCGGCTATTTTATTCTTATCAACGATCGATGACTTCATATATTGCTTTACTGCTAGCTTTCCTGATCATATGAGTGCAATCATTGGGATGGATGAACGTATTATCTTAAACGTTGGAGGAGTAAGACACGAAACATGTCAAGCAACATTAAAGAAAATTCCAGCTACACGTCTTTCACGTTTGACACCATCAGTTGTTAATTTCGACCCGTTGCTCAATGAGTACTTCTTTGATCGCCACCCTGTTGTTTTTGCTCAAGTATGTTTTAAATAAACAAAAAAAAGTTTACACGAAAAAAGCTCATTTGAATGTTCCGTTAAAGAACCAATTTTTATAATAAGCCTCATTTAAGAAAACTACTGTCTACAGTAGGCCATAATTAAGGTCTTTTTAAATAATGCTAAACGCACTCAAAGCTATTTTTTATTTCCGGCAAAAATTATTCATCGATTTCATTTGCAATGGAATTTATTTTCGGTATTATGGCAAAATAAATTCAATACTTCCTGCTTTCCTACAAAAACTTTCTAATGATTATAAAAATATACGCATTTATAAAAAGCGCATATTTATTCAATCGCTGTCATATCATTCACATAAATATTGCAGTAAACAAAAAGTTTGAAAAAGTCGAGAACTCTCTTAAATTTATTATTTCTTTGAGCAATTCTTTTGCATTTTTTTTCTGATATTTTAAAATATCATAGCAGCCAATCAAACAGTACCTAAAACTTTTTACTAATCATGACAATATTTAGTTGTATTCTCTCCCAGTCATGTCCTTAATGAAAACACTTATTAGTCTCGGTCTGCTACTCTCTTCTTTACCCTATTGTTTATATTTAAAAGCTTTACTACACTTTGCTTATAATATTCACTTATTACTATAGAAAATTAAGTCCTTATGTGATTGTTTCAAAATTGTCCAGAGCATACTTAAGAAATGCTAAGTGTTTTGAAGCAGTCTTTAAGTGCTCAAGATTTTCATTTATCATTGTTAAACAAAATGAAAATGCGAAACAATGATTTTAAATTGCATTTTCATCTTATGAAATTTTTTAAGGTAAAACATCCCATTAAATCCAACGTGGCGAATCAAAAATTGTTTGATCATAAAGTTAAAAAATAATTTTTTCTGAAAAATTCTTTTAACTGTTTTAAAAACAAAGAATGCTGCTGTTTGTTACAGATATTAAATTATTACCGCACTGGTAAATTGCACTATCCTACCGATGTATGCGGTCCACTATTCGAGGAGGAGTTGGAATACTGGGGTCTTGATGCGAATCAAGTTGAACCTTGTTGCTGGATGACTTACACTGGACACAGGTTAAGTAATTCCTAAATGATCTTCAAAAGGCGTCAGGAAAGAATTAGTCTAATTAGTGAATAGAACCTTCATTAGAAAAAGTGAATAGTTGACAGTAAAATCATAAATACTTACTGACATGTCAAAGGTAAGCAGTAGGAATTTAATTTCATCAGAGAAGCAGAAACAAATACAAAAACAATAAAAATGCTGCAAGTTTTATTTTTTTGAAATGCTCAACATTTTCTTGAGAAAAGTATTAAAATTTTTTTAGAAAAAGGAATAATTGAAGGATTTGCAGAAATACTCAAGCAACATTGGCAGTTTTGGATGCCTTAGATAATAACTGTAACATTAGTGTTGACCCTGACGAACGTGAAGAGAGTACGATGAAAAAATTTGGTTGGGAAGAGAAATACAACCAGGGTCGTATTAGTTTTTGGATGAAATTAAAGCCCAAAGTATGGGCTTTATTCGATGAGCCTTACTCATCGAAAGCTGCAAAGGTATGATGGATTGAATACTAGGAGTGGAAGTTGTTTTAAATTTGAGTTTTGGCTAATGCTTTATATTTAGCAATCTGAGACAAATGATATTAGGTTAAAAGAATATCAGTTCACATTTGTGTAGAAATATTACGAAAGAAGAATATTGGGCGATATTAGCAAATGACTCTAAAAATAATTCATTGAAAGCTAAATTTCAAATGCGTCAGTTATTTTGTCTTTATGATTTTGTATATTTTCAGTATTTTGCTTTAGGTAATAGAAACGATATCGATATGTTTTATAGTAATTAGCATAATATCATTCTGCTTGAAAACACATCCGGATTTCCGTACGACCGTTTTGTCTGCCGTAAGCATTACAAATGACTATATTGGAATCCAGAAGATATCCTCAGAGCCTTATCCTTCTTTCAGTCAGGTAATGACGACCATTTCTATACCATGAGTAATATAATGATTGAATATAATGATAAATCGGTAATTTTTAACCGCCTGCGACACTTACAATAGTATCAAGTAGTATTCTTCCTTCACCAACACAGTTGCTTCATATGGATTGCATTATTTTTGTCATTATTAAAAGAAAAAAGAAAGGAAGAAGATTACATCAATTTAGTTCAATTTTCAGATTGAATATTTATGTAATATATGGTTTACACTTGAAATAGTTACGAAATTTATATTTTGTCCAAATAAATGGTATTTCTTCTGGTCAGCAATTAACATTGTTGATTTGGTTGGTTCCTCCATCTTGAATTTTCTTTTATTTGTTAAAATTCCGTATTGAGCGGTTTCAAAAATCTTTGAATGTTTCATTTGACCTGTCGGATTTTGTCAGCTATTGTGATTGATATTTTTGAAATGTTATAACTGACCAATCATTAGATTTTTGGAGACTTGTTTGCAGCAAACCATAAAATAGTATATATTTCTGGCTTTAGTATTTTATTATTAAAGACCGCAACGCTTGGTTTCTATGTGGACATTATATTAATGCGTGTATTTCACGAAGAAGCGCCAGAAGGTGTAATCGAGTTCCTATCTATGATCCGTATATTAAGAATGTTTAAACTGACCCAACATAACCGAGGTCTTCAAATACTCATTCAGACATTCCGTGCTTCTGCCAAACAACTCATCCTACTGGTCAGTTAATTCACTGTTACAAAAAATGTTCATATCTATTACTTTCAATTTCTTACCATCAAAATCCATTCCCAGCAACTTTATTTCCAGTATTCATGCAAATAAAGTCCGAAAATTAACATCCATGAATAAAAAAGTGAATACTATATGTAATCAGTGATGCTTGTCGTGAATTTAGACAACAACAACAACAAAAAACAAGGAAATAAATCTAAGAACTGTAAATTTAATTGAATGCTTCACAATGTTATTAACATTTATTTACAATTTGATTTATTGACTTATTGGAAGTTTCGCGATATGAAAATTGATGAAAAAGTTACATTTCTTTATGTGAAAAAAAAATGTCACTTATGTAGTACTCACGTCATACTGTGCCAGATGGCGTGATACCGTACTTGTGGTACCATTTTAGTAGAGATTGCAATCTTTAAGTTTTAAATGATTACTATAATTGCTAAGTAACTTAAACACTCACAAAAATTTTTCCAAAGAAATTCCCCTTTTTAGGCATTTTTTCTTGTGCTTGGTGTTGTAATATTTGCAACATTGGCATATTATGCGGAAAGACTAGAAAATAATCCTGGAAATCAATTTGTTAGTATACCAGTCAGCTTATGGTGGGCGATATGCACAATGACAACGGTTGGTATCAGCGTATCCCATCCATTGTTATAGTACCATATACAATATCTGTGTAGCACATCGTGTGGTATGATCTTATTATTTAGAGACTAAGAATTTCTAATTTCAAAGCCAGTGGACATCTTGAATGCTTTATTATTCTCTATGACAATTACAAGAGAATGATGGGAACAGAAAGTATCAGTAGTCTTATCAGGTTGGTTACGGTGATTTGACGCCGCGTACAACAATGGGACGTTTAGTGGGAAGTTTATGTGCCGTGATGGGTGTACTAACAATTGCTCTTCCGGTACCCGTCATCGTTGGCAATTTTGCAATGTTTTACTCTCATATAGAAGCCCGAGAGAAATTACCAAGAAAACGTCGACGTGTATTACCTCGCTCCGAGGTAATCAATCTTTAAAAACAAAAAATCGTCATTTTCAATTTCCTTTTTCTTATAGATCTTAATGTTGAGGTATTGTTTCTAAAAAAATTTTCATTTTTTCTTATAACTTATGCAAAACGAAAGCTTTCCAAATCAGTTTATGTTAAAGTGGATTGCTTGAAATTTCACAAAGATAAAACTAAATTAAAGATTAAAATTGGAGGACAGCGAATATACAGTGATTCATTAAATTAATAATTTAAGGTTCGTATGCAAATGCGTGGTTTTGAAGTCGTCACAGAACAATCTCTGCAATAATGTCTCGATATTTCTTCTGAACGATTCTGGTTTCTAAAATATTTCAAGTTTTGAAATCATTAAAGTGAACCTGAAAACAACAGGAAGACGTTCAATTATGTCGTGTTTTTACGACCTGTCTTATAAGAGACCAAAGGCAACCGTGTCCACTAAGCAATAATTGTACTACTTTGATTATAATAAACAATGTATCATTTAGAAATGATATCCAACACAAAGAAGAAGTCGATTTTGCATTTAATTTCTAAATTCGCAACTTTCTTATAAATTTAGACATCTTTAACACTTTAAAATGTCATGAAAGTAAGAAAATGCTTTTTTTCAGAATAAAATTGACGGCTGAAAAATTTGATATTTAATGCAATAAGTTTTTCGAATGATAAATTGTTTTATTATATAAAGCAAATTTTTTAATGGCTAAGAATTTTATTCTAACTAATTGGATTAACATTGAGAGCGAGATGAAGTAAGCATCTTTTAGAACTTTTCTATATGATATGTATGGCGAAATTAATTTATTGGGTGAAAAACAACTCTAATCACTTCTCATCAAATTTTTTAATTGTTCAGTTCGAGCAATTTCACGAATAAATAATGTTCTCCTAATTTCCATTTAAAAAAATCAAATAAAAATCTGTCTTTATGACATTTTTGAAATTTTAAAAATTGAAAAAAAATTAAAGAATTTGATGTGAAGTGATTGTATTAATTTTGAGAGGAAAAATTAACGTTCAATTGTTCATATTCATTTTAATTGCATCTAAGTTTCCTTCTCAGTTTCACATATTCATATTAAAGCCTAAAGTAATATGAAATTCGTGCAATTATTATCACCTTTTTATAAACTGAAGTCCATAAATAATAGTTTAAACCATTCGCTAACTATGAATAATAGATTTCAACCAGGTCATTAATTACTGGTGACAACCCATCGATGGTATGCATCGCATGTGTAAAGTAGAAAAGTTCCAATTGTAAATATCTGCAAGTTTTAACATTCCATTGAAATCATTTTTTCCATGTTTTGCGCAGAATGTGACTATTGAACTGAATGCTGTTAGGAATTAAAAATATACTTTTCATTGAAATATGCTAGCGCGAGAAAATTTTCCTGAAACTTAATTTGTCGAAAATTTAAAAAATATTAAAAATTAAGTATTTCTCCCATTCATTCTAGTTTAGCGTTATTCTTGTTAAATATGTTTACAAGAGATAAATTCAAATGACGATTGAAATAATCAGAAGGAGAGAATTAGGCAAAATGAATCATATATTGAAAGATGATCTAAATATCATTGATGAGATGCTGTCGCCAAACAGATGTTGCCACTTCCAGTGTGACATCTAATTAGTCTATCAAAGAAGTAGAAAAGTGAATAGAACATTAGAATTGCTGTTGTTTAATTGGAGCTATCCTCCTTGTCCACCAATTTATCATCACTAATGCATATTTCTTGTCTTCCTTTTTACTTTTTCTACTCTCACTACCTGTCTCTTGTTAGGCGCCTATTTATCTTATTTTTTAAATATGGAAATTTCGTCAATGATACAAAGATTACAATTTTTTGCTGAACTAACCATTTCAATTGCCCACGGGTAAATGAGCTTCATTGGTAGGACTGTAACAAATAGTATTATCGTTCCAATGCCATAAAGTACACATGTTAGCAATGTATAGAATTTCTCCTAAAAATATGAAGAATCGTTTGATTACCGAAACGTTCAATTTTAAAATACTTGAAATATTAAACTACAAATTTGCATATTATCAATCAATTCACTTTCCAAAATATCTTTTTTGGTTTGTGATAATGCAAGCAGTTTAATTATTATATGAATGGATCAGAATAAATAAATATGCATATATTCAAATTGCCAAAGAACATTTGGTGCAAAAACTATCGCAATACCGAGAAATATTGAGACAGCTTGCTTTCCTGATCTTTGATAGTTGAAATTTTATATTTACCATTCTATATTTAGCATTTTTGATTATTATAACCTATGAAGCTACTGAGAGGTGAAATCACTGAGTAAGCTGACTATCAAATCTTTACCGAGTCTATGCGTTCTTCCATTTACGATTTACGATTTTATGACCACCGAAATAGGTACTCGGTACAAGGACACACAATTTAATATCCTTAACTATACAATGCGGATTTGTACATCTGTTGGCTATCATATCAGTTTACTGGCAGAAATCCCAATAACCTCTAATTTTCCATTTATGAAAGTTGATCAAAAAAAAAAAATCACCAGAATAGGGAAATTAAACCGGTAGTAGGCATCAGGTATACTGCACAAATGGCACAAGGTTAGGATAGTGGTACAAACGAGTACGAACGAATTTACACATACTATTACAAATAGGTGACCGAATGAATAGACATTTCGCGTACATTTCAGTTCAGTATTATTCGGGAAGCAACCAATGGAAAACCCGACACATATCAATCCAAAAATCTGAAAATCAATTGAGACGAATAACTGATATACAGCATAACAGGTTATCATATTTTGGCAAATACTATGCTCGATAATAATTAAGTAATTAATACGCCATTTAATGGTTTAGCAATTATTAAAATCTTATAACTATACAGTAATTCAACATAGTGTATGCGGGTATGGAATATCGTTTCAAAATTGTATGTCAGAGAAAGCCAAATCACAAAGCTTAAAATAAGTTGGATAAAATTTACTACATAGGATGTTTAATTAATGCAAATTTTGATCTATTTATTAATTAAGTTGATTGATATATATAATCAGCAAAATTTTATCTTATTAATTAGTGAGAAGTTAAATGAAAAAGCTTGAAATCAAAAAGCATTGAATTAATGAAATAATATGAAAAGAATTTCTCTCTCTTCCATCTCCTCTCAGTAATTTTCACTTTATTATTTTTATCAACGTTTCTTCTTCCATCACTGATTAATTGATGATGAACTAAGAACAATCAATGTGTCCCAGAAAACTTCTCAAAAACTGATGAACAGATAAATCAACAGTGGAATACTTGAAATAGCTACGAAGAATAATTCCAGGAATGAAATAGACACGAACACTTATACTGTTCCTATCGCATCATAAACACATTCATTCTATCGACCATAATTTTTTAGTTCGTAAAGTTTTCTTAGTAAATGAAATAAATTTTAGCAACACTTACGAATTCCAATAATTTCAACAAATTTGATGTCTCTTTGAGAAAACTACGATTGATGCGAATTGATGCCGATGCTGTCATCCTTCTTCAAATAATGCTGAATAACAATACTCTTAACAGTTTCATACAATACAGTACGTTTATCAATGAATACTATAAATACATACACACACACATACACATACACATACACACACACATACACATACACATACACACACACATACACACACATACACATACACATACACATATACCACATATACACACACTTACACAGATAGATACAGAGAGACAACACTGTACTGATGAGCCTTATAGTATTGGGGAAAAGAATATGACGTGACGTAACGTGACGCAGTGTAATGTAATGTAATGTGATTTGATTCATAGCTCTATTTACACTAATATTTCATTTTAATCTATTTTGAAAACGAATAGAAGAAAAAGAGCAAATGAAAGAAAAGGCTTTCTCTGTCCTCTCTTTATCAATTCTAATCTCGAATTTCAGTTTTATTTTACCAATAAATGAACTTATCTCAAAGCTATCTCATTTTCATATGATATTTACTATTCAGTTTTTTACTATTCAGTTTTTGTACTTGAATTTATCCGTGAAATTGTTTAGTGACCATTCACTATTCATGTTGAGGTAATTTATAAGTCACTTTGGTGAAAATTAAAATATCCACCAACTGGTTCAATTAGCAAGAGAAATTGATACATATGAAGTCGTAGTGCAATGAGTTCTGTTTATAGGTAACCATTTTGGTAGACAGAAATGTTGAACCTGAGAAATGTTTATCTTTTGCGATAAAATGCAGTTTATCGAACAATCACTTGAATACTGAATTATCAGCATGAATCATCAGTTTAGTGACATAAAGTCCATTTAAATGACCTCCAAAGATATCTTGAGATAATTTTACTGCTAAAATAAACAAAAAATACTCCAATCGATTTTTTTCAATTTAGACAATCTGTTGATGAATAAAGGGTAAAAATGCTGTGGCAGTGTCATCGAACGTTAAATCGGTTCATTTTATAAATGTTTCCGTTTTGCAAAATGTTTTTTTCCAAGCACTGCATTTGATAGAGTTGGTTGGTGCAAGGAATAACACTTGAATTATCATAAGTTATAATCTAACATACCATGGACCAAACATCCATTCACTTCAATGTAATCCAACTTTTGCTTTTTCTCTTGCTTTTTCTCATGAAATATTCAGGACGTGTTTTAGCGGAATCTTCGGAATCTCTTAAGGATACAGTTGAATTTTGGATTTTCATTTAAATGTATTGCTGAATGACATGTGTAGAACAAATAATTTTTATCCAAATCTTATAACGAATCAATCTGAGAATTCTATTTTACTTTGCTTATCATTTATCAAACATTTTAATATGCAATTAAGCAATTTCCTTATGATTGTTATATTTTAAAATATGTTAGACATCATGAGATGATTTAGAGTTGTATGCGTCCCATCAGTAATATATCACAAAATGTATAAGCTATAAAAGAACAGACATTAAAAACATAAACTTCAAAAAAGTGAAATGATCATCAATATTCAAGTATTGCTTTTAATTGTCAATTAATTTCACAGTAACACGTATCATTGATCGCAGACACATTTCGATACAATAATTATGTGATGAAGCATCAATCAGAACGATTGCATGCCCAATAAATATGTATTACGCAGGCGATGCAAAATTACGCTACACTTACTACGAAACATATCTATAAGAAATTTTTTTCTTGTCCGGAATGAATTCCTCACAGATTCATTTGAAATCGGTAATCATTTTAAGTCTGATATTTTCCATTAAATTCTTAGGGTTCTTCACATGAACTTAACTTTAGATCAAAAATATAATTTCAATCCTTTTATTCATGCTGAACGTTAATTGTTACCGGGTACGCAGATCTTTGCGAAATATACCATATCATTGTTTGGAGTGTACTCAGCATTTCCAGCGGGAGTAATTGATGTGCTAACTAAAATGCATCGTTTACTCCGGTTGTTTTGGGTATTGGGACATTTGACCGGTAAAATATTTCTTCTATTAAGCTGAAAAACCGGATGGAGTGAGAAACATTTAAAAGTCGTTTCGGCTAATGTAATTTCAAGTTTATACTCGTAAAATATTTTGGCGGAATGGCCTTACAGTATGGCAATTACTCAGGATTTTCGTCTTCAAAATCAAAGAAGAAACTTAATTTTACCGATGTAACCTTATTTTTCATGCAGATATGCAAGCATACTTCGGGCGTGTGTGTTGGTTGCTAATCAGAAACCGTTTGAATACCATCGATAGTTTCAATATAAGTTGAAAAATTGGATGCGCAATTTGAAAGATTATGTTTTGGAATGACTATATATTTTAAGATTTAATGTTTACTTTCGATTTTTTACGACATAAATTTAAAATTACGTAATGACATAATTAGACCGATGATCTGTTAAAAAGGTCATTCGCTCTTATTTTTATGATTGTTTTGGGCTTCGCCTTTATCTGTCTCGAAATCATAATCATTTTTACAATTAAAAATGAACTATGTGATTAGAAGGATTTATCGAAAAACGACGATAAGCCTATTGTGCTAGATAAATTAGCAGATACCCGAAATTTATGCTGTAGTTCGCTAATGGAAGAGTACTGATAAGATATTGGTATCTCTAATTTGGATGTGCCAATTATTGCACTTGGTTTAATAATCTTTTGAATTACTAACTTATTATTTAGTATTGGAGACTTCCTCTGTTCGTTGACCATGCCGACAGTGCTATAATTTGGATGGTAAATGCCTTTTGCACAGAAATAACATTTTATTTCTTGAAAAATTATTTATTGCTGATGATAAATAGAGATCAAAAAATTGTATAATTTATTGTAAATTGATAAGAAAAGTGAACCAACGCAAAATTATTTGCTTTCTCTTACAGTTCCAATCTCCATACTTGTTAGGTGACCTTCTGAAAATGTATAGTATAAACACATAAATTATTTATAAATAAATACATCGGTCATCAAATCTGTCCATATTAATTAAAAAAAAAGTCAAAGAATGTTTGATTTGGAAACCTCAGTAAAAATGACAAAAGTAATATCATCGAAGGTTACGGTTCAGTTGAACAACTTGGAATCGATGTCGTACATTTCAACATTAGTGCGTCTCTCAGAAGTGAAAAAATCTCTCAAAAAGTGTAAAATTAAAATTAATCTTTTTGCCCCGGTTGTTTTCTTCTTATCGTAACTACAATATCACACAATTCGCATTCACCCTAAAATATCAATTTAAGAGGAAGCGTCTTCAGAATTATTTTAGGTACTTAATAAAGATTACAAATGAACATTATTCTTAGAAGCATTATTAGAACTTTCACCAAAAGAAAATTAAAATGTTAACCAGTAAATTATCCTTTTTAATCTCATTCACCAATTAGAATAATTAGCAAATGGTGCACACAATAAATAGTTGAATATTTGTATAAAATTCATTAACTTTAAAATCGGCTTGACGGTCAGAAGACATAAACAGTTACTGATAAAAGGAAAAAGATCAAACGATACTATAACATTTGTGTTTCACGCGGAATCCTATAAAATAGAATCATGAATTTATGAAACACCTTATTTTATTGTACTCGCATGTTTAGGCGGACATTTTCAAACACAGATCATGATTTATATCATCAAAAGGCACTTGCTGATGAGCTGAAAATAATGATTGCTATTGGTATTCA